>DWME01006689.1:0-13376 GCA_018244795.1 Parelbella ahira ahira
GCCCAACAAGGCAGTCAAAAATACATTTAATTTTAGAAATTGGTAATAATATGCATATACATATATGGTATACTATTTGCGTACATACTGTTTTCTGGCCAAATATTTACTTACCTTTTTTTCTGGTCTTCGATTAATAAGATCAACTTAATCTTGAGTCTTTAATGAGGATCTTGTTTATGTGTGTTATAGTCCTTATAATGTTCCTATAGATATCGCGTTAAAAACACCATTCCCAATTTAATTAGAACATTTATATTAAATACAGTAGCACCTTGCTGTCATTGATTTTATAGGTTTCGAAATTCAAATTGCTAAGACAGCAAAAACAATAATTTTAAACTAATATGCAAATATCATTGCAATGATATAACGATAGTTAGATTAAAGATAAGACTTTCTATTAACTAAATACAAGCAGACTTCAAAAGTGCCGCTTGATACTAAAATAAGTAAAATAGTATTCAAAATTGAATATTTATAAACGAATGATTTTATAGAGACGATTAACATTGCAGTTTATTTAAAATCAGTTAATGCTTTGCAACTTATTTCGATCAAATCTAAACATATTTTAATATTAATAAAAGGCATTATTAATAAATGAACTTTATTCAATATAAAAACGTCACGAACAGACGGCCAAGAGTAGTGTATCGGTAGTACAGTCAATTTGTATAAGTTTGTCCATATAAAAGTAAAGTTATATCGTACTTCAGTGGCGCCGCGCCCCCGCCTTCGCTAACTGGTTACCAGTGCTGTACCGGCTACCATAAAGTCTTATCGAGTGTCATTTTCAATACATATTTCTTCTTCGTAATAACACTACTTTATATTACTTACTACTAACACTATTTACTACGGTCTATTACTCGTTAAGGCACACTTAGACTATTTACTTCGATTAAATGTGGTCTTAAAAGGTTAGGTTAAAAATATCTTTAATAGACAAGCATCGTTTACGACTTTGATGAATTAAGAAGCGACAACAAAGAAATCATCATCATCCACTTTTTAATAATTCCACTGCTGGAGGGAGTTCTTCTGGATTTGATAACTTCTCAGTATTAGAAGGTTTAAGTTCACAGTTAGTCATGATGACCAAGAACAAATTTGCAAAAAATTAAAACACAAAAGTGATATAATAATGATGTAATTATGCAATGATAAATACGGATATACGTGTACACCATTTACATCATACACGATGTCCAATGAATCATTTATTTAATTTACAAATGTCAACTTGTTTAGGTATTTTTACGTTTAACAGTATGATCTATCTATATTGCTCATAATACCAGCACATATGGAGAGAAACAAATAAAACTATGATGCCATTTACCAGTTATCTGATAAGTTTGTTTTATGATCTACTAGTTTGTGTCAGAGGCGCCAAATTACGCGTAGCATTGTCGGTGATAATCTCTTTCATGGACTAAAAGTCTTTTTGATTATACACAATAAAATATAAATAGCAAATAGTTCTACTGTTAACAATAGGATAGTTTTACTGTTAACGGTAGGATATTAATTCATCATCACCATCGTCAACCTCTGGATGTCCAATGCTGGACATAGGCCTCCCTTAATTGGCGTCACCCTTTCCGGTCCTGGACCTACCGAATCGAGCAACTTCCCGTTGTCTTTTGACATTGATTATGATATAGATAACATGATCAATAAAGAAACTCAACACTATGTTCTAGACTCATAAAAGTAGTGGATTTCATAGAAGTAATAATAGCATTCAGTAAAAAATAAAAATAAAATCAAAAATCTAAATAACATTTTTGTTTTAGTACTTAATGAAATACTTTAATTAGTATCGATATAAGTGATTACAGCTTGTAGGAAGGTAGAAGCGGATGACGTTACTGACGTCGCACCCACAGCCGGCGCCGACAACTCGCCGTAGAGCAAAACGCAACTTGCATAATGAGACAAAACTAAACATATCTTGTAATGAGATGCACTTACATAAGAAGAAAACACACAGACTACTTCCAGCTCACATAAAGATGATATCAAACATATTATAATAAAACGACTGCAATATTAAAAGAAACAAAAATGAAATAAAAGAATAAATAAGGGAGAAAATAAGAGAAAACATTTTTAAATAAATGAAATAGGTAATCATTGAGACGAATAAGAACAACATGAATTAAAACGTAGTGTTATAGAAAGATATAAAATAAGAGAATGGATTAATTAAGTGCTAATCTATTCGACCTATATTTGGGATTCAATAAAACAGTTTTATCAGTATTTATTATCCTGATGACAATCAGCAAACTGTTGCGGGCGGAGAATATTATAGACATCGCGCCCACTGACACCGACGTTTGCTATTGAGAAAACCATCATACAAAGCATTGATACAATATACAAAACATGAATGTTACAGAATTAATAAGGAGCTAAACTATTGCTGAGAACGAACGTTGATTTAGGTTAGGTTTCAACAGCTTTATTTTGAAATTAAAATTTTAATAAGTAGGTATGTTAAGTTCGCTAAGCAACCAGTGAAAAATTTAATAGCAATGTTACAAAAGAACGAGCATACATCAAATACCATGACCACCAAGAAATCATAAAATGAAATATTATGTATTGTAGATGATAATAAAATGAAAATACATACCTATGTATATATACATATATATATATATATATATATATAATAAGACAAAACCAGTGGAACGGAATATGCAGCTTAGGAATATTGATAAAAAAGGTAGTAAATGAAAGGATGACTAACAAATATCAATTTGAAATCTAATAATAACAGTTTTACGAGTTTTACTTGATGACAGTCGGCAAGTTGGCGGGGAGCGCGATGCGGACTACACCCACGGCCGATCGGCCACAGGTGCTACAAGCCCGTGGAGCCTCCGTCTAATTTATTATATCAGTATTGGCTTTCGAAACATAATGTTAATTTAATATTCATGTGACATATAATCATATTAATAGAAGAATTAATGGCCCAAGTATTCGCTGTACACAGCGTCTTGTACTTCGATAGATTTCTTTCGTTGAATCGTTGAAATGAATCAGTAAAAGTTTCGTTGCTTATAATTTTTTTTTTATCGTATTTATGTGGAACTTTTATGTTGTGATAGTAGGTCATTTTTTCTAAGCTTTTTATTAAATTCAATAATCCTTTTTGTAGTATAGTAACATCATTATCATAGTCTAGGTATCTGGAAGTATAAGTATCAGCATGTGAATTCTTATTTTACAGAGGTCCCTCCCGAGATCGCATTACATCTTTGATAGTTATAACTATTACTACATTAACTAATGACGCTAAAACGATCTTATTGTTAGAACAACAGACATGTTAATGACATAAGCAGAGATGAACCTCTATTTAAATACCTACTCTATGCTTGTAGAAAGCTTGAATGAACTTAGTGAATGAACGAACGATGCAACTCGGTACCGGCGTCCGACATCGAACGTATTGAAACAAATAGTAATTGCATAAAGATGTGGGAGCACAGAAAATTATGGGATACTATGCACATTTCTCCTTTTTCTAACATGTTGTCCAAGTAATACACATTCATACTTACATCAAGTGCTAAAAGTATTTAATGATTGTGTAAAAATCCTTAACTCAAACTAACCATTAAATTCACTAATTATTGTAATGTGATACATTAATAAATTAAAAGGAAAACGTTAATGGTAGTTGTAATGTAATATTTTTTTAAACGTCATTTGTTTGGTGTTCCAAATTCGAACAATACGTCAAATCAGTGTTGCTCATCCAAAAAAATAAAATAAACAGACAGTTAATCTTAGATGCGTCGCCGGTTCAGCCTACGTGGTCCGTGACCCGTGCGAAACGAGTTTTGATTTTATAGAGCTTATAAATTTTCGTGATTATAACATAACCTGATCCTGATAGAACTAAAACTTCCACAAGGTTCCCGTTGGTGCGCCCACACTGTTCAAGCTATTAATAACCCAAGTTACAAAGACAACAGTGCTTGTAAGGAACCTAATACTCGCATTTCATTTGTCTCAAAAAGTATAATAAAACTTGTATTATCTTTAGAAGGAGATATTTGTATCTACGATAAATAATATAATTTTGAGATTGAAAGCTTTTATGCGGTCCCTTTTTTGAGTTATGAGTAATAACTGTAAATTATGAAACAGACTTTTTTTAAATTATGTCATCTAAAGTATAACTCGCACCAGCAAAAAAGGCAGTGATAGTTTAGTCACCTAGTGGTTTAGAATTCAGCCACTTTGGAGGTTCTAGGTACATATTCGTTGGGTTGAGGTTAGGTTTATACGGTTCTTAAATTTATTGTATATTATTGTCTATGACTTATGAAAGTCTTCCACACTTGACCCGCATAGCGGACTTTAGGCCCTTTTCATTCTAAGAGAAGACCTGTATGGAAGGATAAAAGTTTTGATGATGTTGATAATGAATATACCTTGATAGTATCTAATGATAATAAGTAAAATAAAATTCTAAAAAAAAAAATTTTCCTCAACAACGTACGAAACTCACCAAAACTAGAATTTAAACTATTCAAACACTTTACACAACTGTAGGGATAGCATTTGCCAGTAAAGAGTAAATTAATAAACATCAACGAATTATTCTTTAATGTAAGAAGCGTTAACTTTTTTAAATCTGGCAATACCCAATTTACGTCATTCGTTACCATAAAGATTATTTTGATGATTGACTTTTTGCGGCGCATTATCAATGTCTAATTGTTTTTTATTTTGCACTTTAATATTTTGCAAACAAAACAATAAGTCTCATCACCCACCCACCATACTGTCAGCGTGTATAAAAATAATAACACACCAATGTTGGGGGAAATATTATTTGTTATACACAAACACCGACATTTTGATGTAGACTTACCTTATTTATCATATTTTAATCACTTGTCTGCAATAACGATGTTCTCATTAAATTTAGTTCAGGATGTTTTTCTGTACTTACAAAAACAATCCAACAAATGCAAATTCCTAAAACATGATATAACGTTATTTAAAAAGATATATCTCTTGACGAGGGCTTGAATTGAATTATTGATGTTTTTTCAAACATCCGGAAGCTTAAAAAACAAACTGGCACATACAACGTTCCCGAATAGTCGTAAGGATTATCCCTTAAGACTATATCGTTTGGACACTAAACAGGCATGCTAATTGTTGATGGCGCTGCATACGTATAATAGCCCAATAGAGTATAATCCCTAACAAATCTTTTGATAGCAAGATCTTTTGAGAGCCGGGATTAGTATAAGACAAGATGTGATTAGATTAGGGAATACGATGTAATAAGAGATTTAAGGGAGTTATTATATTAGTAGTCGCTTAAAATTCTGTCTTTATTCCGGAAGTCTGGAACACGCCTGTTATTTTAGAAAGTTGTATGTATTTCTAAGATTAAATGGTACCTACTTATTATACTATGCTGACTATGCATATCAGAAACTCTTCTGCTTGAGCGTTCTCTAAAGTGTTCTATAAGGCGTAAGAAGCTTATCAATACTCACTTGGTAACCACGATCGATTATGCAACTAATCCCTTTTATTTTGAGACTTACGTATCTTTAAGCCGAAAATGATTTAGGATTGGATGATGAGGTGAAACAATTATGCATATTGTTTAAAAAAAAACCATAATAACTTAAACACTAAACAATAAACGCAACAAATGAGAAAAAATATACATATGTTGGAAATTCCGAGAACTACACAAGAAAAATGTGCAGGATATTTTTTGCAGCAATATTTCAAATATCATCTTTAACGTTCATACGTGGGAAGATGGCGTACGATATATGTACATATGTTAAAAAGAAACATTAGTTCATAATCGATAAAAAAATTATTTCGTATTGCATGATTAAACTGTTTCACTGCAATTATTATTTTTGTTACAATACTGGTTAGGGCCGCAATAGCAATGCTGGCTGTATGAAAATGAAAAAAAAAAAATACGAAGTCAGTAAACCGATTGATTTGCAGATAAGAAAATACAGGTGTTATGCTATAGTCACATTGCACGTCATTAATAAAATAACGTTATTTTCTCTCATGCTTTTTATGAACTGACTTCCTTGAAAAGTGACAGGCAAACTATACCAAGGATATCCTGACAAATTCATGTTGTATATTCTAATTAATGCAAATCAACTATGATAACCCGTAGAAGAAGACGGACATATCAAAGGGGCCGAATGCCAAAACATTTGATAGTATCTTAATCGTTGACACCTACGCGCCGCAACACAATGGCTACAGATATTTTTTGCCGCCAAAAATATTAAACTGGTGTGTTATGTCATATCGGAACAAGTATTGTATTATATTCTGATTGATATCCAGATTGCTTGGACCAAAAAATGTACTTTACATCTCCCTACACAAAACCTGCCAGAACAATACTGTACTATACCCTGTTAGTATTCAATTTGTTCCAGTGTATATTTAACTCAAAATGTTTATAAGTTGTTTCATCACAAAATATTATCTTATTATACAATTAATTTAAACCAGTCGAAATATTTTCAGACCCCTTGTAAACTCTATGGCTGTTTTTTTATCGATGGTTTCCACATCTTCAGAACGTATATGGACCAACATAGGATATATATCTATACAATCATATACGTACATTTGAATACCTACAAAAAAAAAAATCAGAAACTTTCATACTTCATTCTCTCCCTAGCTTCGAAGTAATATCAAATCTTACGAATACTTTGCGAAGTTTACGTCGTCCTAACGCCTTATTGAGTTATCCACGAAACGAATCGGTTGAACTGAATCAACAGTTATCTAATTAAACTCAACAGACTTTAATTTTCGTTCGACGACGTTTAAAGATTTTTGAGATCGAATTTTGGATTACATTCGCGTATAAATTTGGAAAGTTGAAGATTATTACGGCATTGACATTTGTCTCTATGAGAATATGGTTCTATTTCCCATCAATGTACACGTAAAATGAAATGTAATTTATAATAAAGATTTCCATCCACTGCTTTTAAAAACAATAATAGATACTTATAAGCAATTTTTCGTAGTTTTTCGATTTCACATACGAATTTATGTTTGTCTTTTGATCAGTTTCGTCTTGGGGTCCCCTTTTTAGTAAGTTTCCGGGTAGTTTTTATATGTAGTCTAAAAACCTTCTCCATTCTTTACAGATACGCAATGGCACCCCAAGGAATCCTAGTTTTGGCAATAAGCATCGTCGGAACAATGGCCTTTATCCCCCATGGTTCTATTGGGGTAAGGCCTGTAAGTATCCTTCTTTATGGCACTATTATGTACAAAAACGTTAATTAATTAAAACTAAATTTAATCTAAATCAGTAAAGGGATAAAATAAATTTTTTCGATACAGTTGTAAAATAATTGAAACATTTAAATATAATTACCAAATTAAAATTATAATAAACTAATTAATTAAATTAAAAAATTATAATTACCTATTATCGCAATTAAACATGATAGCGCTCCTCCTACAGAATGATGCAACATTTAACACGGTCAGCTATTGGATGAGTGATTCGCACTTGAATGTGGTGTAATACACTCCATGGCTCTGTCAATTGCACTAAAAAGAGCTCAGATCACATTTCGATTTAGTTTATCATTTATACTAGCTTAAAAAAAAACAAAAAAAATCTAACGAAGAAACAAATTTGCAGCAAGACCAAATCCTAACCGAAGCATTACTGAGAGAAGTGGTTGAACGCATGGGCAAGGACTTCAACGAGGCAGCGTCCAGCTACCTCGAGTTCCCATCCAACGAGAGACACCTCGCCTTGATGGCGCGCGCCAATAAGGAGCTCGAACATGAGCAATTCGACTACGATTCGTTGATTGACGGCAATCCCAACCCCAGCCTCCGCGATCGGGAATATCTGCAGCACAGGTAACAATACGACTGACTAATACAAACTACTTAGTGTGATACTGACCCTAATTTTTATTATTATTATATATTATTAATTTATTATATATTATTAATTATTATATATTACCTTACCTTATATATAAAATACAGAATCACTTGCATTGTCAGTGGTAGTAGAGTGTGGTAGGTTAGCTCTCTTCAGCTTTTGTCTAACAACGATGCGTTCATAGTCTACAAAACTGCATCATAAAGCGTATTAAATCTTGCACATTTGCTAAATGCGGCACCGTTTTCTGCAACTCTACCCCGTGCTATGCTTTATTGCACTGGCTACGCCCATCATACCTCCCATGAGGAATTTCTTAACAAAGAAAAAAAATGAGTTATTAGTGCAATTACTATTATGGGTTTATTTTCGAAAATTTGTTGTGAGCGGTTTTGCGACAGAATGCCAATGCTGTCATTGCGTTGTTTAATAATATGTTAAGTACATGTAACTTTGTTCCCATTAGCCTCCAACCTGAACATTTGATTTAACATAAACACATATCTAATTGGTACGCGTAAAACCAAATATTTTATTTTATACTTCATTTTAATCGTAACGTTCACCACACATACGAATATGTTGAAGGCACCAGAGTTAAATTCTCTAAAGTTGGAACACAGCAAGCAAATAGCAAAAAAAACAATTGAGAACACACGAAACCAAATATCCAATTGCTATCTCATCGCAAGCACCCGTATCTATGATCACATACACACATCATTCGAATCACGTATGTTTTTATATAGCTATTCAACTGCGATTTTAATATTGTTAAGTTGTCGTCTTGTAGCCAAGCGCTAGTGCTAACGCAAAGTTTTTCAGCAGTTCCTTGTGGGGCCATCAATATGTAACCGGCGGTGCGGGAGAGGGCGAGCAGCGGCTTCAGCCTTCCGGAGGCGTACCCAATCGCCAGATGGTGAAGACCGACGCAGTACTTCCAGCTTACTGCAACCCGCCCAATCCCTGCCCCGTTGGTTACACTGGTAATTGATATTTTCACATTTGATAGCTTAAACTACAATATTTCCAGCGAACCTTCGCATTAAAACCCAGCCATACATGATCTACATTCATAATTTTTAACAAAACGTAGTAACAGTATCTGAAAATGGGTGGGTTTCGTTTCTATACCTAGGGAACGTTTGCTTCAACGGTAAACATGTATAGGTACACTTATAAATACATGTGGACTGTTGACTATACTACTATGGTTGTCGTTCGCACTCGCGGCGTAGAGTCGCCGCATGAGTACGAGTCTGCGGGCCTCGAGGATCCCCTCTCTACCCGGGCAGTCTCAGGGGGTCAACTGCCCCCTGGTGATCACAATGTCCCGCCCTGGACTGTTGACACGCCGAATATACAAAAACTCACTTCTACCGTTTCACCGTTTAGAAGACCAAGGCTGCATCACCGAGTTCGAGAACACGGCGGCCTTCAGCCGAGAGTACCAGCTGTCGCAACGTTGCATGTGCGACGGCGAGCACATGTTCAGCTGCCCTCCAGAATCCCCCACCGACATGGACATCAGATACCCTGATCACCACAAGAGCCTGGTCGCTAAGAAGTACCAGCCTGACGTACGTATATAGATATAGTTTAACCATACGTCACGGCTATAGTACAGCACAATTTACAGTTAAAAGAGGCTTTCATTAAAAATACTATCGTAGGATGAACGACCAAAAAGATTTTATAAGACAATTACTTCACTGTTCGTTATTAAGAAAACCATTTTTACGGGCAACACTTTATCATTTTTAGATCACCCTAGGATATTCATGTTTTAAATATTTCTTTATTTGGTATAATTGATTATAAAACAAAATATTTATATGCTAAAGTTTTGATGATAATCTTTTTCTTTTTAAACGGTTTTATTTTTTATAGCAGAAGTTGTTAGAATTAAAGAGTTCTGAATTACGCGGTGAGCGTAAAATACCACCTTCCCCTACCCAAAATACGGTGTACTTTATTATTAGAAAGCTCTTCTAGCTTAGTTAGTTGATAGTTACTTATAGAATCTGGAAGGTAAGCACAAACATCTACAAGCTTTCATGTGGTTTCCACCTTTTAGGCAGAAAATCCATTCCTGACTGGCGAACGCTTACCGACCGCCGCAAAGAAAGGATACGACGTACGAGCGATCTAATCCCACCGTTCTTAATTTAAAATAGGAATAAGTTTTAAATACATCTGGATGTGTATTTAGTTTTTGAGTATACTTCTGTATCTTATACAATTTACTATATTCCTTGTACGTATTTGTGATGCAAAGATTGAACGAGTTGGAACTATAGCCCTTCATCAGCATTCAAAAGCTAAAACTTCTCAAATGGTATTGAAATACATATTTAAAATAAAGTTAAGTAACAAAACAATGTCAATAGATAGGAAAGGTTACATCAATATGAAGGACGCGCATGCAAAAAATCCAATTGAACGAAACAGATCTATAAGACAAATTAGTTATTTAACATCTACGTAAACTAAATTTTAGTAATACCTATTAAAAAAAGCTATATAAATTGACGTATACTATACACTTTTATGATATAACAGTAAAAAAGTACACGGACTTTAGTACAAAATGTCAAACACGTTTTGGTTTTATTAACATTTTATCTCCTTATATAGGTATGTATCCTTTTTATATCCTTATAATATTTCGCATATTAGAAACGTCAATCTGTAACATTTTAATAATTAGAAGTTTGACGAACCAAACCAAATTTTCATTCTTATCGCTAGTGCTACATTAACACTGTGTTAAAGCATTTTAGAAATCGGTTACTGAAAGTTTTTTTACGTATACAGACTTAGTAATTCACATGAAAAGTGGCAGAGACCTTTGCATCATAAATATGGACCCGTCCACTTGCCAAATTTAATACTCATGAATTCTAAATTTTAGTAACAAAAATATACTATTTTATACACTTATATAATGAAATATACACGAAACGCAATTTTAATTACCTATTAGTTCTAAAGAATGAAGGTCACACAACTACTGAAGTGGGAACTCTCAGCAATGAGGAGTTTGAACTTGAGAATGGACAAAATGAATGAAAAGGTTTAATGGAGTTTCAGAAAAAACACCGTATATTAGGGAATTAATTTTTATTTATAGATTTGACAGGTGGACGGCTTAATTCTATCTTACCAGCATAGGTTATGGATAAGTGAGAGAACACCTTCGAAGAAGGATCGCTTTAGGTAAGCCCGGGTGTTGTTATGTAAATTTCGCCATGTACAAATCAAATACAATGTGCAATAACCGTACAAATGAAACAGATACAAAAAACACGTCTTCTTGTACAGTTCGTTACGATAAAGACTAAAACGTATTAGGTATAGCAACAGAAAATAATTAATTAAAATAAACTTTCTTCCTGGCTATACGCACAATAATCGGAAACAAATTCTTTAACGCTAAAACTATAGTATATTCTTCTTAAATGCTAAATACTCTAATTGCTAATACTTCTTGAATGCTAATCTTTTAAAAATTAGCGTTCAAATCTTTTCAAGCGTAGTTACTTTGCTATTTTATTAATTTCGCTATAAAGTGTGCAAATCCTTAAAGTTTCCATTGTATATTACACAAAAAAAATTATTGCCGGTAACAATCCGGAAATACTTATAAATAACAAAGCAAATTATCTGTACTATAAACATGTAAAATAATGTAATTTTAAGAAAAGAATAGGTACGCAATGAGAATTAATGATGATCGGTGTAACTTATAGAATAGAAGTGCCGTGGTTAAATCGAAAAGATACTGTCACAAATATTAATAAGATCATGTTGTCACAAACCAAATAGTGATCTACTTTTTGTTTTCTTTTAACGTACAAGACAATAGTTATAAGTGTATATTGCACGACCATGTTAATATGGCCATACCTTTACTCCATTTTAATTTCCAATACAAAATAATCTGTACGGTTACAATAATTAGAGTAATTTTAATATTTAATATTGAATTGGAATAAATTTACAAATTCATAGTAAAACTTAACATCTACATTAATATATTATGTATATATGAATTATCATAGTCAATAATAAATGCGTTGAAATGCTGAGTCAAATATAAATTTGTGTTAAATTTTTCAAAATGATACAGAATAAATTGAATAAACTGTGTTTTTAAAAAATCTATCTCAATAATTGGGTTAATGGGAGTATCTTTTCAATGAACCTAAGTTCTTTAAGGACAGCAAAACGGCTAATATAGATGTTGTACTTGTGTTATAGGTATTGTATGTATATATGAAATTTAAACTATGAAGGTACACAGAGAAATAATTAGATTTACTGCTAGAGATTAAGTCAAATACACTTGTACATATAGGATAAAACTGAACTATGGAAAACCGACGTAACATGTAGAATAAAATCGTAACTAAGGTAATGTAATTCAAGTACATGTAGTAGTTGCACGTAATAAAATGTTTGAAAACAACGGAGCGCCACGAACCGACGTAGTATTTTGATTGAGACTTAATGGGAAATGATCTGACGTAACTTAACCGTTTTGCCTTAATTTTAAACTAACAACTTGAATAAAAATATTGTCGATAATCGTTTAGTTGCGAAACGATCGGTGTCTGCCAACGGATTATTAAATGAAATGTGTTATTCATATTTCAATTCTATTTTTAAAATACGCCACGCATGTACGACAACTTTTACAAAAATGAGTTAGTGACCTGGTTTTTAACATAGCTTTCAACCTACCATATTGAAGTCTCAATTATTTTGCCATAAATATGTCCACTCGCACCGGTAAAACTTATTGTACTGTGACTGTTCAGTCATGTTAAATTATTCGAAATGCACGTGTTATTGTTTTTGATCAATTGGCTAAGAACAATTATTAGCAAAAAATAATTTCATGACAGAAGTATTACAAAGTATTAGCTGTGTACAGAACCTTGAACCTGCCAATCAACTATTCATCAACCAAATAACCGATACGACTAATGTGATTTTCTACTTATGAGCTTTATTTTCGAAATAAAACAGCAGTGTTTATCAAAGGCTTTTATACACAGCGGAGTGGAGGCTTTACGTAGAGAAGGAATCAACAGTAGTACCAAAAAGTTCTTCCTTGGTATTTTGCCAAAAACAACTTAAACGAATGGTCAATCATAATACGATAAACTATTCCCTAGGTACTTTGACAAAGATACTTAACTTAACTAAATGGTCATTAGTAGAACGACACACTTTTTTCTTGGTGTTTGTCGATGAGAACCTAGTAATCAAATAAATGTCTCGTAGTACACAAAACCTAACTCATGATAGGTACTGTAACAAAGATAACCAAATGGTCAGTAACAGAACGACAAACTTTTATCTTGAAGTTTGTCAATGTGAGCCTAGCAACCTAACAAATGTC
>DWME01006690.1:0-13374 GCA_018244795.1 Parelbella ahira ahira
TTTTTATAAATTCTAAGGTGTGCAGGTTTCCTCACGATGTTTTCCTTCACCGTTAGCAAGTGATATTTAAATTTAAATTTAAACCTATAGAATGTCGCATAGCAATTTTTTTTCTTTCATACTTATATTTCGGCTACGGGTAAGATCCTAAGCACCAAAAACCAGCACAGTGAGTAAAACCACATCTTGTTTTTATGTTTTGACATCTTGTTTATAGTTTCATTATTGGATGTATGGATAAACATGTTTTGTTTGCTGTCCGAAAACTTTGATTGTACATGCAATGCAAATTCTAATGCCATAATTTAATAGAAACGTAGTTCATGAACGGGAATATTGTTATATTATTGAGACCAGTTTATACAAATAGCTGTCAGCACAGTAATTTATCCGCAAACCTATTCAACTACGTTTGTTTACTTATTATATGTTTATAGAAAACCGATATTAATAAGATAGGGTTATAATAAGCATTTAAGTCTTACTGCTACGTGCGCGCATTCGACGTAGGTACCTATGCACATGTCATAAATCGAATTATTCTTTATAATTAGACAGGTTCAAATCGTAATTACTTAATATAATTAAGCTGGTGTGTTATTTAATATAATTAGCTAATTATATATTGGTTTAATTGCGTAGCGTTAAGTGCGTGTATTATTAATTACATATATCGTTAAGCCAGATGTCTTACGGGGAAGGTAATGGGCGCCAAATCCTTTCAGACCAAATAAATAAACAAATAAATAAATTATGCTAATTACGTGCATGCATGTATTGACTGCCTCGTTGGTCGAATGGTTGCGAGCGCGATTGCCGATCGGAAGGTTTTGGGTTCAAATCCCGGGTCGGGTACTATCGGATTTTTCTAATTTACAATTGCTAGTAGTGACTCGGAGTCTGGTACTATGCCCGGTATATTGCAATAAGCTCACCACCTATTCTATGGGACGTAAACGAAACTGGTGAAACGTGGGAGTGTACTACACTCCTCTGCTTACCTCTTCGGGAATTATAGGTGTGATATTACGTGTTACACGTATGTATATAAGCATATAAACAAAGGAAACATTTTTATCGCCACGACAGTATTGATGGCTGTAAAAGTGCGGGTATAAAACATTTCCAAAACTTGTTTTATGTCGTCCATTGTGATCAATTCCAAGTCGATTGTAAAGTAAGCCGTTGAACTTCTACGTAAGTGTCGTGTACATACATCCTCAGTTGTCACATCGTTCCAGGTTTATCACACTTGCACGTTCACATGTCTAGTGATCACTGAGCATTTAAATGCATCATTCGAATTGTTAACGCACACACATTAGAAACACAACATCGACTTGCTTCAATGCTGTGACCACTGGACTCGCCAATTTCGCCCGCGGCTGCTGGGGAACTGTCCGCGCCGAGGATGACTGTGCCAAAACAATCGACAATAGCCGGATACCATACATAATACCAGAGAATTATCTATTTGCGTTAAATGTATTGCAGTGGCTGGTCTGTTTTACTGCTATTTTCTATGGTAAAAGCGTGACGGGTTCGTACATAGTGGTGTGAATGTAATACCTCTAGAGTCTAGATGTACCTGTATTCTTGTGTGTACCTATACGTAAATCATGGCATTCGGTTCTCCCTGCCTACGCTTAAGGATTTTAGTTTGAGGATACAAAAATAACATCCAAACTTTTCGAACATGGGTGTGTTATAAAAGTGTTTTATAAACGTAACATCGCGCCTGTAGTCCCCGAAAGGGTTGGCAAAGAAGTGTAGTAGACCCCCACGTCTCACCGTTACTTTTACGTCGCATGGAATAGACGGTGAGCTTATTGTCATACACCTGGCACAGATCCAGACTCCGAGTCACTCCGAGTCACAAGAAAGTCTAAATTAGAAAAATCCAAATGTACCCGACCCGGGATTTGAACCCAGGACCTCCCGACCAGCAGTCGCATTTGCAGTCGCCAGACAGTCAATTGTATTAGTTTTTATATATTGGTAGATGATTTAAATTCCATCGCTACGCGAGTGTTCGTAACGGTCGGCTAGTACGATAGAAAGTTAATGAATTTTTCCATGCTTTTTTCTCGACCTGTCGTCTGTCGAAGTTGTTTTAAGACCCGAAAAAGGAAACTGCACATAAAATTTCCACAAACAATATCTACTTAAAATCGGACCATACATACATAATTATATCGTCAATTCAAAGGAAGCTCTATGGCAAATAAGGCAAAGGAGATATTTCATGCCCGCCATGTTTAATAATTGATCTTAGTGCTGTTGGCAGATACAGTGGATGTAATGATAGTATACCTACTTGCTAGACTTGTCATTAATGATAAACAGAACATATTTGTTTTCTCTGTTAGTTATAAATACAGATAATTTAACAACGAAGGGTATAGCTTTGTTTGCCACATGAAATATTTAATATTAAAATAATGGATTTTTTACATTCCATCAACCTTCTCATGAAACAGGCGTTGTTTATTAATATAGTTGAAACAGGTGCAATTTAATTGAAAAATGCTTTTATATTTTCATTATTGAAATGTTTATGGCGCTGATTCAATATATGTACTTTCTCTGTGCAACTGAAAATATTCCTTTGTTCTGTATTTATCGAAATGGGAATGAATAGCTTGAATTTGCGCGACGACTGACTAACGTCAAATATTTGCTTGATATCTTGGAACAACTTCACACACAGCGTTTGATCCCATTGTGTTCATAGCCTGCTTCCGTTTCGGGAATCAGGCAGCTGATAAATTAGATATGTAGACTTCTAAACTATTAACACAGATTAATACCACCCAGATACAAAATAAACGCTCGTCCTCGTTACACAAATATTAGTCCTAAGTGGAAAATGTACCAAAAACCCCCAGTACGGCAGTTGTCTCCGCAAATATTTGTCCCAACGAGCCATTCTAGGAATTACTGATTTCTTGCGTTCATTAAGTAGGTCCGAGATCATTTTCATAAATGTGCGTTGTAATAAACAAATAACGAGTTATCTTTCTAAATTAAAATAAAATGGGCTAAACGCAACAATGTGTATTCTACTACCTACCTCATTCGACTACCGGATCCAAGGTCTATGTCGAACAATTCAACAATAAAATTATAACATTTTATGTTCCACAGTTTCCTTTAAATTGCCACAGATAAGTTTTTGAACCATAATCAATCTGCGCGATTATGCACTTAGGTATAGAGAATATATGTATGTCTGTAGACGTGAGAAAGTTGATACAATTGAATAACAGCAAAAAGATATTGTTAGTGAAGTACGATATTATCTTTAGACATTCAGGTCTGAATACGACGTCAAATACATAGGGGTATTGAACTTTGATAAGCGTTCTTCAACACATTCGTCATAAAATTACGTGTACTATATCCACTTTTTTCTTTTTAAAGTAATTGCAAAACATTATTGCAAGAAGATCACCGTACTCATGAGTAAGGGTATTTCCAGCACGCATTTCGTCCGCATATCGCTTACGGCCGAGAATCACGACCTCTCGTTCGGTCCACAACAACATTGGTAAAGTTGTTTATAGTATTATTACAATATAGGAATAGTTATAGATAAAACAATAATTGTAGGTGTAGGAATAATTAATACATATAAAGCATGAATTATACAGGAATAATTCATATTTATCTCATGGTTAGTAAGATATAATAGAACTGCGATTTAATTTCTAGAGCTGTGACTAGTCACATATTACGTGTTTGTACGATATTGGTGAGCCATTTTTAGACGATAATGTCTATTAATGGAACGCCAGTAAAAGAAGCACTATATAAAAAAGTAATTTTTAGTAAATATTTAACAATCAATTCAACAAAAACAAAAATAGGTTTTTAACACAAAAAGCCTTATTAAGAATTCTTCGTTTTTGATCTTTTAACCCCGTTCTAACCACGCAAGTATATTACTAATACAACGCTTAATAAAAACGTGCTGGACACCAACAAAAAATTGTATAGCAATGATGCCAATGTAAGACTAATCATAGTATTGTCTTTGACCACGTTTTTCATGCAAACGTTAACAAGCGGTTTTGCATTCACTATGAAGTCATTGTGTGTTGTTATTTTTAAATTGCTCGCTCATTTTATAATATTAGTTATAAAATTCGCCTAGATATACATATGTTACGCCTGCATATCTCACCAATAACAGAGACAGTAATATTATGAATATCTCGGGACACCCGCTAGCGCGGCCAACGGATCCCAAAATAGACAGAGCCTGTTCTACGTTAAGCAGACGACCGATCAACTACATAAATAAACATACTTTTACATCGAGACACAGAGCAAATTCTTGTTTATTGCGCATTATGCAAATATTTTTCTAGGGTACGAATCGAACCCGCGATCAAGATTGTAACAGTTGGCCTCAGTAACCATATTTTATTAAGTACATTTGTATCCATAACCTTATGATCAAGTACCCGCATAAATATTACTGTGAAGCTGGAAATTCTTTTTCCTGCAATGTTTCCTATACACATTGACAAGGCCTTGCAATAATCCATGGGAGGAAAATATAATACAGATGTTGACTCAGTTATGGAAAGCACTTTAACTATTTCAGACTTGAATTGCATATGATTATATGAGATGTATTTAGTATTCGTTCACGAAAACTTGCGGTAAAACATATCAAAGAATTAACTTTTTATTCCTTTTTACGTACGTAGTTTTAATTACGTATCTTTTGTACGGGAGAAAACATCTGAATTACGTAAGCAATACATAACATCAATTGATTGATAATAACTTCGCTCACATATTTTTTTAACAAAATAAGCGAACGGATCTCAGATTTTAATATTTCATTTAAAGAAATAGTCCCACAATACCATCATATTAAGATCACACTAGATTAGCCTTATTACAATATCTATTCTTATTCTTTCATAATTACCTCATGGTTTTTCCCAAATATATTTGATACTTATTAGTACCTACCACAAAATTGTATATTATTCTTGTGACGCCCCTTGTGAGTCCATATACATATATACCTAGATGGAAATCTGAACCGTCTCTTCATTGCGGTTGTCTTTATGACTGCTGCATTTTAATGTGCAATAAAATTAAACTCAATAGAGTACCTATCTATACATAGAAATACGAGCAGTTGCTCGCGGTTTCACCTGCGTACAATTTGATAGCAATTCCAGACAGTAAATTTACAAGGCTTTCGCACATACGATATTTTTGGTTATGTTTTCGTATGTTGTTTAATATATTTATATATACATATATGTATATTAGTTTGGTAACATCTCCCCATATTGTAGATAGACTCGAGCAGAGTGAATAATTACACTGGCACACAAAAAAGAAGTTTTCTGTACACCGGACGCGATCTATCTACGGGCATGTTTTCGACCCGCTGAATCCGAATTTACACCCTCCAATTTCGATAAAATTGCAAAAAACCGTATGGAAATTCTGATTCAGCCGGTCGAAAAACATGCCCGTACATAGGTGTAAAGTTGTCCCAAGATATATTCATTTGCCAATTCTTATTTAATACCTTCTCGATGGTCGGTAAAACATTTTGGCTTTATTTTGCCAAAGCCGAGCCGAAGGAAAAAAAAATATCTTTTTTGTTATGTGTTACTACATTTGCTTAACATGTAAAAATGTAAATATAACACTAGAATGAGGAAAGACATCACAGCTAATCATATGTCAACATCAAATCCATCTCATCTGTTTGCGGTTCCCTTTTTGTGTACCTACTTCAAATATGTACTTAAAGAAGTGCGTATCAATGAGTTTCGTGAAGAAGAACTTTAGTCCAATTGGTAAATATAAGAGGCACGTGAGACTGACTTTAAAATACTATGATATTGTAATTTAACATCCCTAATTATTATTTTTTCTGTCTTTTTTTATAACTACTACCTGTTAATATTTTTTTTGTTAGCGTTGTTTAGAGTTATTCTGCTCGAAGTGTTATCTGTTGTAAATCATTTATGCATAAGTAATGAGTGGAAACTGCTGATTTATGTATATCTGTTACTGAACTTTGTAGTCTGTACAACTTTATTGTAGGTATGTTTCCCAAATATAAATAAATAAGACTTCCTTTCCCAAGGTCATTTTCAAGGTTCAAGCCCTTGATTTCATACATATTAATAAAACGATGTGAAAAAGAAATAAAAGATTAAAAAAGACATTAAGACATTATTATTTAAAGACAAGGCGCGATGGCGCTCGTTGAGGGAGGCCTATGTCCAACAGTGGACTGAGATAGTCTGATGATGTGATGTGTGATGTAATGTGATTAATGTGATGTGTCATTGCCAAAGTCCTAACTTCTGTTGGCTTATATCAAATACCTTTTGCCGCCGCAATTCCCTACTGAACCTTGCCGTGAGTATGAAACAAGACTGAAAAACAATATAAATATCCAGTTTCTATTACTCGTTCGTATACTCATTAACACACGTATTAATTTTTGATATCTATAACTTTTAAATTTCATCTAAGTGCCAATGACGTGCGCAATGTCATTCACGTTGTTTTATTGTCGTTTTCGATATAACGTCCTGCAAAGTTATTCACTTTGTGTGTCATTTGCATATTTCAAAACCTAAAGCCATTTTATGTTCTCATAAATATTGTTCGGAATTGGAATCGAACTTAATAAGTGCATCTTAGAAACAAACGCATAAGTCAGTTCACATACGACTTTATGCATTTTGTCATGTTCATTTTATGATGCCTTAACATAATTATGACTCTTATGCATGAAGTTCAAGTATAATCATTGCATTTTGAATAGGTCCATAGTATGTTTCGGGATTGGGTATCACGTAACTGGACAAGACTGACCCTTAAAGTAGGTTGTTAACAATCCACTATGTTACATTGTAACTGCCATATTAGGGGGTATTGCCATAGTCACCACGTTTGGCATTGCGGGTTGGTGACCGCAGTGACCACGTCTCGGTAAAAGGAGCGTAGGTCGCCCTCCTACCAGGTGGTGTGACGATCTGAAGAATACAGCGGGAAGCTGCTGGATTCCGTACGCCCAGGACCGGACGGAGTGGCGCCGCTTAGAAGAGGCCTGTGTCTAGCAGTGAACACGAAGAGGTTGACGACGATGATGATTATGTTACATTTAACTAACAATGTTACAAATTATAAATATTGGCGTCGTTGTGTATATTTACTATGGATTTTCATAGTTCTAAGCATTCATTTACAAGATTGTTGCCTAATTCTTTTTTTTTTAAACGATCCAATAATGTTAAAAAAATTATTAAATATTTAAAACTAATGTAACTATCTTATTATTTTTCAAAATTCTCAATATTTATACCACTCTTTATTATACCTATTTTCCAATCGTCATATTGTATTACATATTTGTAATCAATTGATTCAGTTACTTTTTTCCAAAACCGGCCCTTTATATGGTCTTACGTTATCGTTTACCCTTGTCCAATTCATACTCAACGATCGTATCTCTAATTAATCCACCACATTACCAACATCTTTTTTCTTTTATTGCATCATGGTTTTCTGTACACGCTGGCATTATTATGAGGATAAAGGTTGTAATAAAACATGGAGTCATATTTTTACATTGTCTCGTTTACTTTTTTTTTGTTATAGGTATTATAAAAGTACAAAATATTGGCTTAAGTAGATGCCTTGTTGAGACGATATCAGTAGATCACACAATGTATAAATACATACAATTAGGTATATACACGCATGTACGAGCATGATAATATTACTCGCAGATACAATAACTGTTCTTCCAAGGAATGTTTTTGTTCAAGGTATCTAAAATATACTTACAAACATACCGAACATAATATCTCAATATTTAAATCTACGCACCTCACAGTCATCGATATGTATGAATTTTATAATTAGGTATATGATCACGCCATGTCTTTTAAAGAGTTGGTAGAGAATACGATGTTCTTGAAGTTCTTTTTGAGAATAAAACAGTTCAATCGATTTGTATAAATTTATGAATTAAGATACAACTGAAGATTTTATTATTTTAAAAAATGTCTCTTCTCTCTTCATATTATATATTTATCTAGAAAAACACGTGAGGTCTGTAATGATAAAGATATTTGACACTCCATGATCTCTACCTACCCCGTAAGGAAACTGGCATGACATCATAAAATTAATATTCTATGCCCGACTTATATATCATGTGATATACCTCTCTTTTCAACTGTTTTAACAGTTAAATGGTCCAGGCAAGTAAATAAAAATATCTGTACCTGTTAAGATGTTAATACTTATAAATCTCATTATATATTCATCTTCAATGGTAGCATATCACAAAAAGGTTATGAAAAAGACACTGTATACCTATTCCATACGAAGAAAAGATCCGAATAAGTCGCTTGCCAACAGTGTAAGCATAAACTGAGCAGGTAACAGATGCACGCGATATAAAGACCTTACAATAAAATAATGAATAGATTTTATAACATCAATATGCCATTAAGTGTAAGCGAGCTGAGATAAAAAATCATGTTCCAAATTAAAATAACGATATTATTCGTTCATTATTTTAATTTCGATTGCGTTTATTTTATGTAAGTATGAAGAGAGAACGAAATGATGAGTTGAATTAAAAGAATAAAACATTTTTAACATGCAACACTTGAGGTAGGTCTCTGCGGTAATGTTCGATTTTTGAATTTCATTATGTCATTATAAATGTGACATAACGTCCTTCCTGCCAATGTAATGTGGATAAAATATTACAAGACTTGCTTTTCTAGAATATATAATCGTTTGTTCTTTGTATGTGCTATTTAATAAGGAAAAACAGTAGGTATATGTAATATAATTCTTTAGAAACGTCTTATTTTATATTAAGTATCAAACAACAATTAAATAATAATGACTATATAATTTTTCACGTTTATATAAAAGAAAATGTCTCAAACACATACGTATAGGAATTCTTACGTATAATAATACGGTAGATATCCATAGATCGAATAACGAAATGTATTGAAACATTTTATTTATTTTTATGATTTTTTTGAACTTTATTCTTTGCTATGATTAGTGCAAGTTTAGATAATATGTGTTCTTGATCTGTAATGTTTTATTTTCACAATTAATGCCCAGATATTTGTATATCGCTTAATGGTAATTCCTATTATTAATTCAGAGAATTTGAAAATCAGTATTAAGAATTTATCTAATAGAATCAAGAATATTTTCAGAGTAGGCACCAATTTTATCTTCAATGACGCCGAGCAGCGAACAACTGCATATATGTAATATTGAAGTATAGATACTTATAACCTGTCTGTTCTTTCATTGTAGCGTATTACAGCGAATTTTTGAACGATGACGCCATATAATAACTTTATTAACTCTTAGTTCGAACGCCTCCTTAGTCGCCTGTTGTTCATATTCATGCTTTAATATGTATTATACTTGCCGTTTAAACACTGGTAATGGCGCTATTGCCAACATTGATAGATACATAATTGTAAAATTCGATAAGCTAAGAAGCTAGCCAAACACGAAAGTAGATATAGAAGTACTTAAGAGAGAATGGCACTTGAGTTTAGAAGCGAGTGGGGCTGAGCGCGGAGAAGTTGGCCGCGCGGCGCAGCACGTGCGCGCGCGCGCCGCCGTACGCGTCCTCCACCACGCGCACCACGCGCACGTTGATCTGGGCAAACAGACAATTTGCGACATCAACACAAAAAATCCATACCTTGGAAAAATACTAATTTACAATACCATCATAAGAAAATCCTGAGAGGTCTGTGTTCAGAAGTGGACTAGGGGTGGTAGTGATTTGTATGTCTCGTTTTAGAATCAGATCAGTCAAGGCCAGCAGTGAATTCCTCGCTAGCCAATTGCGTTTTATCGGACTGCGTCTTAATAGTATTTATATAAATTTACCTGGATCTTCATCTTAAGCGAACATGTAAAAAATAATCGCAAGATTTTAATAAAGACGAGAATATTGAAGCAATTTGACACGTTTCATTATTAATCTATTTAAACGAACAAGGAAATTGTGTGTTCTATGCTTCAAGTTATGACGCTGTTTTTCAAACCGGGATTTAATGTTGACTCGGCTTTTCTAGCGCACTTCTCTTGTTCGAGGAAGTCGTGAATTTCAGTAAGGCGTAACAAAAAACCATTGATCCAGGAAATACGAAAAATTCTATAGGCCCCTCTAACACTCTATCATCATCATCATCATTATCATTATTTTTTACTACAATTACACTAACGTATTGGGATATTACCTGTAATGTTAGTTGTAAGCTATGGAAATAATAAATAAATAATTCTACCTACTAAAAATACATTTTTACCAAGTACAAAACGCAACGTAAATTTTTGTCAAATACATTAATTGCCATATACCTACACCCTGAACCCAACACTTTTAAACAAAATATTATGACTAGAAAAAAATGAACTTTTATTACAGATAATGTCAGTGTGTTTCAAGACCTTTTTTGAACAGTATTAAAGTTCTCTAAAAATCGGTCCCAAACCGCGACTCTACTGAAAAATAAGTTTGAATCCATCATGTCTCATTAGGTTGTGTACTTTATGATATAGAAAAATTAACAGCTCTCTTTCATCACTTGTACCGGTAGGGTGTAGCTGATGAGCAGCTCTCCAACGGGCAACACTAAAATAAATTAATAATGTCTCGATTGTTGCGGCCTTTGTAATAACCCCACTAAGTTTATTACAGTGGCTTCTCGAACGTAGCGCTCGTCAAGCACACCGGTAACGTGCTTAGCTCTCTTGTAATTAAAACTTGACAGAGCAGATGATATTCGGTGTTAGTTTCTCAATGCAGTAAGCAGTTCTTCCACAGAATATATTTAAGTCAACCACAAAGGTTTAGATAATAACATGCATTTTAAAGAAGCAATTAAACACATCTGGAATTCCATGTTCGTGTCCACGAGCATCGAACCGTTAAAGTTTGTTCTGTTCTTCGAGAACATTCTTTGTGTTTACAGTAATTTAGCTTACTATGAAAAAAAATGGCGTATTGTGGTTTACTTCCGGATTGCGATCGAGGTTCTGTTAACCATTGTTTGCATTATCGCTTATTCTATCTACATACTTCCGATTTATTCAAACACTACTACCGAATCCATTTATTTTTACGTCAGCGTTGTCAATTCCATCGTTGTCATTTTACTCGCCTGTTACACATCTGGAATGTTCCAGAACCTTCTATCGGTCATCGAAAGCATCGATACATATTTTGGTAGCGATGTAACGTACAAGAGAAACATGAGTAAGCAGAATTCGATTATTAAATATAGATTTTTCATCTGGATGATAATTATGTTTGTGCTTGAAGTTGCCGAGTATGTTAGAAATAAGAAAACAGTTAATACACCTACAAATATTTATAATGTTGCGTTTTTTTTATATTTAAATATATGCAATTGTCGTTATTTATACGAATATGTAGCTCTTTACGCTATTCTTTATGTAATGTCTGAGCAATTGGAATGCATCACACGAGCTATAAGTAAGAAGAGCAATCCAATAGCGACTGGTTATGAACAGAGCGAAGACAATAGCGACGAGGACAATGATGATGTTCAAATCGATATAAAACAGTTCGAGGAACTATCAACTATCTTTTCAGACATCAAACGGTATTCAAAATTGTTTAACAAAATCTACGGACTACAAGTGAGTTTAAATTAACGAAGCCTTAATGATAAATAAATAATTAATGCTTGTTCTAATGAACCTTTCGAACTATTAAATATTCTTCATGTACATGTTTATGCTTAACATATTCATAAATAGTTACACAATAGCGAAGCATGCCTAACATGGGCTATTATTTTGGTAATAATTATTTAAACTATTAAAAAAATAGATTTAGTATAGCAGAGTTTTAAATAGCCATATTTTTACAGATGATACTAATGTTGGGATCAGCGACTTTTTATTGCATCACGTTTCTCTACACATTAACGTTTCTCAGCGTTAAAGTAAGACATTTTCTTTTCGTTTTCAAAACCAACAAAAACACTCCGCATTTTAATCGCATGGTATCCAGCGTTTTTAAAACTACCCGCAATCAGTTTAGCCATTAGGTAATAGTCGTTAGTTCTTTATCTTTACCACTCAGCGGTTAACTTAGGAGGAAAGGAATGTTCTAGAATTACGGAAAACATTTAGCCTTTTATTTTACGGAAGGACCTTTAGCTTGGTGAATTCCAATAGTAGCCGACCCGGGATTCAAGCCCAGGACTTCAGACGATCAGCAGTTGCCCTCGCAATCACTCGACCAAGGAGACAGTCAGCTTTTTAATATTTTTTATTTAGGAGTAAAGGGATCAAGTTCAATGACTCAACGCGCATCAGCATATTAAAGGTTGATTGTTGCCACAACCCTTATTTATAATTCACTATACCATCTCATATTTTTGGTAAAGCAAGGATTTTGTTTATTCCATTGTGTTTCGTTCCATTCGGAGGTAACGTTTTACAAAATTAATGCAGCGCTTAGGCGATTTTTAACTTTACCCACTTTTAATAAATCTTATATTTTTACCATTGCATTGCTGTGTATTTTTCATATTGGTTAATTGTACTCTATAGGTCCACTACAATACAATCAACCTGTTGATCAGAGTGTTGAAACTGTTGATCTTCATCATGCTCCTCATCCTACCGCTTTACGGCGCTCAGAGGAAACAAAACAATGTGCTGAATCTGCGCCGGCAGCTCGGGAAGCTTCTTATTAAATGTGTTACTAGTGAGTATTAAGTTAACAGTCGTAATGATTATTTTTATTATTAGTTTTACTGTAGCTTTATGTTAGACAACAGTATTAATAATAATTATATTTATTATTAGAACTATCTAACATTTGTGGCATCACACTATAAATTCTATAGCATTTGTCGTGGTGTAGAATGGGACAAACAAAAAGAATTTTCCAAATACGACTGGTAGCTTTACAGACAACATATTACAGATTACTATAATTTTTAATTATTGTATATTAATTGAACCTGGCTTGATGACATTATCATTTTTATATTATTATTGGCATAAAAACAATTATATTATCATAACACTCACACAGAAATCCGAATAACAAGATCGTTTCACTGAAGCTCCATTTTCTGCCTGCAGAATAATTTGGTCCTTAGGTATTGGTTTTTTAATAAAACAGTCATAATCGTTGCTTAAACGGAATAAAATGTATATCGGTTTTGCTTTCACAAATATAACATATCATGTTACTAAGTTTACTTT
Source organism: Parelbella ahira ahira (assembly GCA_018244795.1). NCBI lineage: Eukaryota > Metazoa > Arthropoda > Insecta > Lepidoptera > Hesperiidae > Parelbella > Parelbella ahira. Next base: position 13,309 of record DWME01006690.1, read on the forward strand.
CCTTGTTAATATATTCGTACTTGAAGGGAAATCTTTGAACTCTTTTTTAAGAGTATTTCGTGCTCG
>DWME01006691.1:0-13374 GCA_018244795.1 Parelbella ahira ahira
ATACTCTCGCGGAAGAAAATGACTGGAGTAAGTATAACGGATGGAGACGAAATAAAACAGTTCTCAACACAAGTCACGCCGAAACAAAAGCTACGTGCGGCGGGCGGTTATTAATGTTTAAACTGGAAATGTTTGCACTTTGAGCATCGCTGGCCAGCTCAGTTAGTACCAGTAGTTTCGTTGCGTATAATACGTTCGGTTCGAGGAGGAAAAATATTTACTGTAGACCAATGTAACATAATACCATGAGCGTATTTCGCCGAAGTTGTGTAACAGTGTAATACCTGTACTTTTCACTAATTACATTCCTTACGTAACATGGAACAGGGGATAAACCTAATGCAATACACAGAGTATAAATCCAGACTTCGTGCTACTACTGGTTATATTAAGTTAGAAAAACGAATTAATTTGACCAACTGTCGTGCTTGCTTGTTACTGTTCATTTAGTTTATTTTTTAATATACCGTTTTCATTACACAATGCTGTAACATACTTGATGCAACACTATACGATTTAGTTAATCAATTTGAAAGGTTTTTACTTATTTATATGTAGATTTACTCTTAATTTGCCATACAGTTTTGTTCGCGCAGTGCACTTAACGATGTTAGTGTTTAATACGTACTTTCACCACTGGTATCTTTGCGTGGCATATGGTTGGAACATCTCCGAATGCCGTCCACGTACTGTGCGGGCAACAGCTGATAGTCGCGCCAAGCCAATTTGGTTTTTATGGACAGTGCACTTGCGCTGTTATTCGTGTGCAGACATTCCGACTGATTATGTAAATTTTTTGTCGCCATTAAGTTATAGAACTAATTGATGGTACGGTTCTTGAATGATGATATGTTTTCGAAAATTAGGAGAAGCGTTTTTCATTTGTCCTCAGCGGGACGCTCGTGCAGCGCTATCTTGGAAGACCAATATTTTTTCTGCCTACCCTCTATCAACTTGGTGCAATCTATTTGTAATTGTGAGCATTGTTTATACCATTTTCTTATGTATACTTAAAGCTAATTAACTAAGTCACAATAATTACAGGTGATTAAAATGGAGTCTGCCAAATTAATTCATGTATCGTCTGGTTTTATGTGTTTCAGTCTCAAAAACAATAAATTTTGATCGAATTGGTAGATGACACCAGAGTTTGCGTTTGTTAAAAAAAATCCCCTAAAATATATAAGAGCAAAATTTACCTGCAGTAAAAGTGAGCTACTCGTAGTTATCTATGTGAAAAACAATTTGAATTTTACTAATAATTGACTTCACTTAAAACAATGAGTTAGAAACTTAAAATTTGGTCGTAGGTATGAATTCAATTACATTTCATATATTATACGGAAGACGGCCAAATTAACACCATCTTAACACTGCACTGGAACAACACGTGTTATGCCTCACCGCGCAGCGCCTGTGGTAGGGTAACTAAGTCAATGGTAAATATGTGAACAAATATAAATAAGTTTCCAACAAAATCTATAGGTAATTTTCTATTATCTATATAATATGTTTTCGATATCTGCGGACACGAAGACGTTATTTACTATATTGCATGAGTGCACATAGAGGAATATATCAGACATGAAATTTATTATTTCCGGAATTTGCTAGCCGATATTTTTTGAACTCGTAACTTTTTAGCAGACTGCGGTGAAAGACTGCGTGAATATGAATAAATGTGTGATAGACTCCGCGGTCCTTTGCCGACAGTACTTGTAATTACCTATGAGCTCCACCTACTCTCGGAGCTCATAAAGAATTTTCCTATTAATCAGAAATCGTTAACGTCGCGGAGAAACCTAAATAATTGCCATAAAATCTTCATCGCTTCCATATTTTCACTGAATCATTATCAGAGTATTATTACTTTAAAATAGATGATGTGGTGAGATGGGAAATTTACAAAGACTCGAAACTGTATTTGGTCTCAGTAGCCGAAGTTGGGCCGCCTCCGCGCAGTTCCAAGTCTCGTGACAGTACAGGACGCCGGTGTGGGGAAGTTTTAAATAGTTTTACTGCCAGTTACGATTGTGCCACTTATGTCGTATCGTTTTGTTTTAGTGTTTGACGACCTACTAACTATATTTGTCGTTTGCTACGCTTCCTGGAGAGGATACGATTGGGTGCTGAATTTCAATCTTTACTTATCAATTTGTCCTTTTTGCTAAATAACAATATTGTAGTCAAAATACGACGGTTAAATTAAACTATTATAAGTTTCTTTCATCGCTAGTTTCGGTCGGAATCCATCTTTCTTTATTTCATCGTGCTCTACAGGACACTGACTTCATTGTTGTCAAGTTACAGCTTAACGGTTTCTTACCAGATCATTTATATTTAAAAAAATACTTTTAATGGAATTATTCTCCTACGTGTGTTAGATAATGAAGTATACAGAAGAGACACGTCACTTGTGTCAGGATATTGGGTACTTACTCGGTGCTTTCTGCCTACACCTGTAGGGACTTGGCATAATGATATTATAGTTATAATAATAATTTAATGGGCAATATGCTTATCCTCTATTCGATGGTGGGGTGTATTATGTAATAGTGAAATGTAATACACCCTATTACCTACACTCGACCTTTCTCTGCGGGGAAATACAGGAGTGAGGATATGTCCGCACAAATCATTTAAAGGGTATTAAGGCGCTCAGAAATGGTTTTGAAAATTTTAAGTTGTCCTCAAATAGCACTTTCTTGCTAGAGAAAATTCTGTTACGAGGACATTTTTTATGTCTGTTTTGTAAATAACTGAAGAACGATATAATAGTTAATGCATTAATTAATTAATTATTACTGTATGTGAAGGAACATAACTTAATTTAGTTCACGTGTACTGAGCTTCCGTCCGCGAGCGCGCAGCTGGTGACTCCTCGCCGCGTTGTCGTCTCACTAGCGCTTGCAATAAAAACCTATGATTCCTGTTGTACCTATACTTCCCTACGCCTTATATGGCTATCTTCGGAAGTCGTACGAGAAAATACGGTACTAAATGATAATTACGTATTCAGTATTTAATTTCTATTTACGTCATTTCAATTTACGTTTCTATGTGTTCTAATTCAGTTTGATAAAGCGTGTTTTAAGGTTTACAATTACAGTTTTATAATGTGTTAAGATTAGTTTATTAATGTTGACACTTGTAGGCGTCTCATGGTATAATATCGTTATGTACCACTTACAAATATTATAATAATTATAAAAGGCTTGTATGTGAAAGAGTTACGAATGTTTTCACTGAACAGTGTAAGCGTTAAACAAAAGCGGGTGAGATCAACTGGCGAAGTGTGGCTGAGGACGACCTTACGCACGCCTGTGGTATTAAACAGCACCATTTACATACTTTGCACAACCAAAGCGTGTACTTACCTGCAGTCGAAGATAATAGTGGTATTTATTAGCAACAGATCTTTTTTATAAAAGGACATAATGTTATATCTGCTGTACCAGGCCCCTTTTTGTGTTCAATAAACTAAGAATGTATATAAATCGAACGCCTAGAAACAATGAGACAGAGAGGGATTTAAAAGGTCGAATTGCGATATTTATTTAAATTTAATAGACGTGCACGTTACCTGAGCCTATGAGTTCATTGCGATTCAATTTGAAAGAGAACGGAAGGTCGAGAGTTCACTAATTGGTCAGCAACAACATATCAGTAGGTAGGATATTAACTTAAGAATCTTTGTCTTTATATGCCTACCAAATGACTGTCTACATAAGAATAAAACAGTAATCCCCATTGGTTAAGAAACAAATGGTTCCGTAGTATAAATCAAATAAGGTACAGTATAGGAAAATACGGTAGGCTCCAGGAAGCGACTCCTAAAAATTTCTACCGGACTTACTCATCGTGAATTATACTATTTGACTTACAAAGTTGTTCGGGAGCAAACTTACATTAAACAATGAATATTTATAACGAATCAGAGAGCGTTAACGTTACCTTCACTTCGCGAAGTATGTTTATTTGTGTTTTTAGCTAACTTTTGTGGGAGAGCGAGCTGCCTGGCCGACTTCCTGCCTTTGGACGAATTTAAACCTTAAACCTTGGGAATACGGCTGGAATCGCTCGTTCGCATCGCGCTGTCCCAGGAAGCCCACGGGCACGATAAATAAATAGTTGTAGGTTGGAAGTCGCTGGAACTTCGCCTCGTCTTTCTTCCCTTCCTCAGAATTTTTCCTTCGCACTCTGAATTATTTACCTTTCGCTGTTTCGATAGTTGCTGTTCTGAACTGTTCAAATTACCGATGCGTCTCACTGCCGGCGATTAACGACACTTTGCCTAATTAACTGAACGATTACCGTTGGTTAACGATTGAACATTTGAAACTATTTGAAGCCTCAAATATATTGCTTTGAATTTTTAACTTTACTAGAAATATTATCATTCTCAATATGTTCAATTAAAGTCAAGTCCTACTTAGAATATTAGGTGACGTCCTCTATGTGGGTGTACAATGTAAATATGTTCTTAGAAATGTATATTGGTAGTTTATTATTCGCTTTGGCATAAAATAGCCGCCAAATAGTCTGAGATGTTATTATTGTTGTTAACCGATTATTGGTCGTATCGTGTAGGTTACTGCAAATGCACATCCAGTTTCAATGTTATATGCTCGTTACTCGCTTGTGATGTAACAAGCGATGACCGGATATTTAGCCCGGCCGCCGCTATTTAACATTATTGTGGAGCCTGAGTTCTGTTTATTAATTCGCAAGCAGAGCCTCCAGCGGACCTCGATCGGGACCCTTTGTTTTAAACAGTAATCATCACGATTCAAATTCATATTCATTATATGTTACTTTAATTATATTTTAATACAATAATAATAATTCTTTCAATATGGGTAAGGGAAAATATCGCAAGGGAACGTTACCTTAGAGTTCTCCATGTTCAAGGGTTACGAAGTTTCCCAACCTGCACTTAGTCAGCGTGCAGACTTAAAACTCTCATTCTGAAAGAAGATTCGTATACAACAGTGGAAGTATAATTTTGAATTAGTAGCTTCTGTACCATCCAATATGTTGTATAACACCTAATGATCACTTCTCTTATAATAATATTACAAATTATTTCTTCAAAAAAATCTGTATTTCTTGTGGATAAGCGTCTTTAAGAGGTGCAGTAGACCTAGAGTACTCTTCACCACGCTGCACTGGTTTATCACAGATACAGGTTGGTGGTCAAGCAGCATTTGGGCATTTGTTAACCCTTCTAAAGACTACCGATAAGGTTTAGCAGTTTTTTTATGATAATCGATCTTTCATATTTACGTGGATCTCGAATAACTGATACGCAATTTTTAGTTTGATAGCTTTAGATCCTATTAGGTAGTGGAGCTGTTCCGGGATATAATCAATAATTCCTCATCGTTCAGTCACAATAGAAGCCTTTATGTGAGGTGACCTTGAGAGCCTAGCGTAATAATGGCGGTAGAACGTTCTGCTCAAGTTTGTGAAGTACAATCACGCCGCACTCATTTCTGCCGCAGTTATTACTTCTTTACAGGTGTATACCTGCTGGAGAGTACCGTAGGTATCCATCGCTCCGTCGTACAACTAGTCCTCCGGGTAATAAGCGCGGGTCTCAGATAACAGCGCTGTCCTCCCGGCGCGACCGACGATCTCATTGTATTGCGTAGAATAATACGGAAAAGGATTGTTTTTTTAAATATGAAATAACGTATTGTCTTCCTTTTTGTCTCATTAAATTGTCATGAATTAATTATTATTACTATGTCGGTAGGTACGCCAGGTCCTCTACAGTGGGTTGTAAACATACGGTATTGCTGCTAAGAAGCAGTTCTTGATCTGTTCGTTGAGTGATGTGGGAAGCAGATAAATGTAGATACGAAACGTTCCGACTGAATCCCTCGGGACAGCATCTGATCAAATATAGGGTATCTTTCACGTTTGAGATTGCGTACAGGTCCGTGTGCGTATCGTGTAGCTTGTAGGTTGGTTTGCCGTTTAATATGAAAAGACTCTTGTCTATGCGGTACTGCTACATTACTCTCTATTTTTAAATATATAAAAAAAATGTTAAGTATATATAAGTCTAATAAATAATGTGAGATTTCTTAAAAATAAAAGGTTATAACGCTAGGACTGAACAGGTGATCCCTAATGTATGATGGATCAAGGAAAGGGTGAATCGGTGCATCGTGGGTACGCGTGGTCTATCTTAGGACACATCTTCGTTTCCCACTAGGCCGGGTTGCGGCCAATCACAAGCCCATCAAATAATAAAAAAAACTTAAGTGATCGTACAAATAAAACCCAAAACCCCGATTGGATGCTGAACCCAACATCGGCAGTATGAATAGTTGGGAGGAGTACATTACTCACAATTCATTAATCGGAACAGACAAAAACATACCTATGAAATGTATCACGAGGAATGTAATATTTGGTCGAAATTAAGCAATCAGGCTATGTTTATTGCGTTCGCTTTTATTATCCCTGTCTATAGGCGATGCTGTGAGAGATGGCGGCGGCCCGCGGGGAGAGCGCTCGGATGAGATACACGGCCGGTGGAATGCGGCTGGCGCAATATATTTTTGCTCAGCTACATTGTTTAGTTTCCCGATGGATGAATACTTAAAGTTATTGGTATAATGTCATCAGAGCAGGTCCCTTACGAGACGGGCAGATAGCACAGATTACCAAATATAATATCTAACCTTACGCACCTGGCGTGGATTCTTTGACATTTATCACTCTTCAAAGACAACATTAGAATGAAAATGTTGTTTGTTAATATTTCTAACAATTACCAATATAAGGTCTGTTGTAGTGTGACTTTTAGCTCGAGTATAAATATTTACAATTGTAAAGTATAATATTATGGTAAAGTGCATGTGAGTGACAGGAGACGTGGTGTGGGCAAATACATATTTACAAAATGATATACATACGTGATCTTTGCGAACGAATCAAACATTCAGGAGCGCAACCCGGCGTCCTACATTCATACATATCTACATACATATATTCTGCTTGTAATATCGGACCATACAGAATAGTTATCTAGCGCCGTCATTCATATGTACTTAAATATAGCGTGAGGATCATTTTAAAAAGATCACATCAGATGTATCGGTGTTTTTACGGTTTCATACAGGTATTATGGATGACGAAAATTGTTTTCCGCGAACACAATAATGTCCATTAAGCTTTCCACATTTTTGTCGAGACAGCTATCGAAAAATATGTTTATCGTCAAAATAAATGTAATAATGTTCGGAAATATTACCAGGAGTATTTATTCCCTAACTCATTACAGTCGCGGGATCCAATCCGGGGGTTCCGACTGACGGTAGCATCACATTGGCTGCGGATCTCCCTAGAGTCAAGTTGAGATTCCTATGACCAGTATCGGCGGGCCTCCCTCGGCCTCCTCCTTTTCGACGCTCGATTGCGGAGTCGGGGAATGCATACCACAAGCCGCAGGTCAAGTGCCGTCGGTTACTTGGTTATGATCTGATATTGCCTTTATTGGGGGGCGTCGAAGGAGGTCCCACATGATCGAGGTGTCACAAATGGGTTTTCCGGCTCGTTTGCTGTCTCTCCATATCTACATTCCGCTTCGTAGGAAAAATTTCGCCTGCGTCTTTACGATTTGCCGCACGTGATTAACATTTAACTGCGCGGCGCCACCAGCGGGCACGAATCACGGTCGACATTTGTTGTGCCTTATTTTCAATATTGGACTTATAATAATGAAGTATATTATAAATTATAGATTATTATGACGCTTAAAGAGTACAAACTTTTACTTTTATAAATTTTCTATACAAAATTGTTATCGCACTGGAAAATAACCATTCTACGGTTGTGAATTTAAAAAGAAAAGGAAGATAGATAGGCGGATAGAATTACTTCACGAGATGTTTTTTATAACTCCTTTTGAATGTCGAATCTCGTAAAGAATTTTAACACTGGGTACACGTGGGTATGGCTGCAGGAATTCAACATTAAATCATGAATCTAAGTTTGATGGCGCCGTAAAATAAAAAATAAAATTTGAAAAAACCCGTCATGTTTCATTCGGTCAATTAACGTCGATCGACAGAAAACATTGGTAGTGTTAAAGCGAATGCCCATGTACGGTGTCGCGTCACTTCGTACCAGTGTCTGTTGTTTTTGGACAGATTCGAATGAATAGGTTATGTATCGATTTTATTTATTTGAAAAAAGAACTATTTACAAATGGAGCCGGCCGGGAGCGCGGGCCGCGTCGCGTTTATTGGCGCAACATATTTGTATTTCCGCCGTCGCTCGGCTGCTTAACGAAGCCGGCTAACGAGTTGTCCGAACATCGATCACGGGACATGTCCACGCATATACATTTTTAGAGGATTTAATACGCACGAGCAAATCCGCATTATATGTGTACATATGCGCTGCAGCGTTGACGTAATCATTTTAAGCCCGCATCAATGTGGTCTCAAATAGAGTCTACATTAAATAATCGCTGATAAATAATAATCAGCTAGTTCATTGTTTTTGTAGATGCGTTACTTTATCTGCAGGGGCTGTGTGCTTGTGCACGAACAGTTTATCAAGCAAAGGAGGTGTACGATGCTAAAAATAAAAAAGCGATAGCGAGTCGGTCTAATGTTTACAAGCGCGGCAGCTGAGAGAGAGGGCCTCGGTTCGATCAGGTCAGGATTTATTTGACTTGAAATAATAAGTAGCAGCACGAAGTCTGTACAGATTGTACGAGCAGGTGAACTGGTGAAAAGTGGGAGTACTTACTTCAAAATTGATGATACATGATACCTTTGAATTCATTGTAATTTGCTACACGCGTGTTGTTACGTCGAGCGTAATGTTAGTGGTACAAGTATATTTTTGTCGCCGGGACCTTGGCAAAGCAGTAAATCCCTAAGTGGAGTTGTCTAACGGCAAACATTGTGGCAACAAGCGAGGTGATGGATGATGACAGATGCCCGCCCGCGCTCGCGACGGACGTAAATAAGGAGTGCTGGCTAGCGGGGCTGCGAGCTAGAAGTGAACGTGTGGACGAACGGTCAGGGAGAGCACAAACCGGATTAAAAAAAGCTGACGACCTTCTGGACTTAAACATCAAAATGTTTTCATTTCTATTTTCATCTAGAAAAAATATTAGATTACAATGAAAAAATTAAGATTTTTAGGTAAAGCTGTTTCGTCGTCGGCTACACACGTGTCCTGTTAGATAAATCCTGCGTACCAATGCGTCGTACTACGACAATTAAATTATATTCGTTCTTCATAAATATATTTAAACAGCTGACAATATTCTCCTACGTTATTAAATATCAATAAATGTTACTTTTTTACACAGTAGTATTAAAAACGAGTAATAAAATGTCAATAGGCTTAACACTGGAAAGAAGATTGGTAAGTAAATTATATATGTATATGTACATATATAGTATACGTTATACATATATTGAAACCTTCTTAGGACAATATACTTTGTGAATAAAACCGGGCTAGGATAGTAGTATCGCACGATATCCATGTATTATTTCGGTACCGCTGGCGCTGCCGGGGCGAGTGGGCTCGGTTTTATTTGTGTGATTTAATATATCGACAATTTTGTTTCATTATCGTTACACTTGTTTACACGCGAGCTCCGTTCGACTGGAAAACAAACATATATAGGCATTTTCCCCTCAAATGACAAGCTCGGTAATAAAATCTGTGAATATTTCGTAATCTGAGGCTGCGGATTTGATTTTCACCTAGAACACCCGACGCCATTCTAAACTCGTCTCTATTCCCCTTGTCATAGAGTGGACAATGGCTGCGTGTAGTTATAAAATGTTCGAAACAGTTAATGAGACGCAAACTTGGAAGTTGTTCCGACGTAATCGAGTGCGTTTGAGATTTCTACTTCAATTTGTCATTTTACTTTGAATAAATTATTTCTGTGTTTGTGCACCTTTGATGTGAGGTAATGATGGGGCGGGTAGATACATGAGTAATTTCTGATTGTACTCACGTTAATCACATTGCATGTTTAATAGTACGTGGGATAAAAAAGGGAAAAATTGACTGCCTCCTTAGTCGAGTGGTTGGTTCAAATAAAAAATTATCTATATATAGAAAAACTTATTAATTCACATATTGTAGTTAAGACCTTTTGGACTTCGTTAATTTGTATCGATCTCAAAACAGTTATTGAAATAGCGACAGAAATTTGTGCTTATAATTTGCGCACAGAAAACTATAACTAACTTACAATAAACAAAATGCTTTAAATTTTAAGTGTGCATTTGCTATTGCTATTACAATTAACGTAACTAATTAAAAATGGTAACAGCCTCACCCCCTATACCACGAGTCGTATAACATAACTAGTGCAAGAAGGGAGTACTACATTTTTCTGCCTAATCCTATGCGGCAACGAGGGCGCGATGTTATGTTACTAATAAAAATGGTTGTAAGTAGGTAACGTGATTGTACATATTATAAACACGACAGGGTGTTGCACATCCGACATATATGGGTTCTCATAACGGGATAAACAGGATTAGCTCACAGTAAACCGTTTGGTACTAACGCGCTTCTACGGATTTGGTCGGTCAGTGGTCGCCGGCCGCGGACGGTGACCAACGGTGCTATTGTCACTTGTGTGTGCTGACCGCCAATACCGCTCATTGGCTTGTTGGACTTAATATGACATGCTGAGTTGTACTTTACTAAGGCAAGTCAGCGGAGACAGTCCATTAATGACAGTCGATTAATAACTAATACTCCCTATGTAGATCAAATAGATCAGATACTTGCTATTAGGGATCAAAAGTCTTCCTAACCGGCGTGTGTATGAAGCCTGACGAATATTAGAGAAGTATTTCATGGACATGAAATACTTCTTTACGGACGTAAAAGGTATGACGATAGTATAATATTAAGCCATTAGTATTTATTACTGACAAAGTTGTAGTTCATCTTGCATTCAATGATACGCTGCGTAGCATTCAGTCGACTGGCCACGGCGGTAGCTTATCTCTCGGTGCTTCACGGAAGCAGTTTGTACAGTGACTACGATTTCATGTAAATGGTGTTTCAAATACCTTTGTTGACATTATGAGGAAATGTCTCTATCGTGGTAAGAATTATACCTACTACACGTGTAAGATCCAATAACCTAAAAATTGAGAAGGTCAATTATTATTATTGAATGTCATATCGCGTTGCATAAAACAAAAAAATATTAATACGTTATTTGTAAATAGTACATATATACATATGCTATTGTTAATTTTTTCTAAAACTTGTGAATTCTGTAAATAAAATAAGATGTACAGAGGAGACAACGAGTGTCTAGTTCCAAATATTTTTCTTTTCCTTACAGACCCGATGTCCTTCTTCTATTTTCATTACTTTTTTCATACATACATACATATATGAATGTATTGAAGACTATACGATATTGTACAATACTATTTTTTGTTATTGTCATGGGCACATGGGCACATTCCGAGTTCCTTACAAGAAGAATCATATCATAGTCAATCAACGAATCAGTGTTTGTCGATTTCATTCGATCTTTAAAAACGCTGAATATTATAACTACTACAGCGCTTGCCATAATTCGATAATGAAATACTTGCTGATGCTGAAATTGATCACTACAGTAACATCACTATAACTGTTACTTCGAGTTAACCTTACAAAATTCGGTATAGTCCATTCCACTCAGTCGCCTGGCGGCTCTCGGTCGTGCAGCATAAATCTCTTGAGGCGCGCGGTGGTGCGGAAACGTTCGGCTCAGATGAAACTGTCAAGCACAAGATGGATGCCCGCCCGATACACGCATGTATCGGAGATATGATACATCAAAAGGGTTGCTTTGAAAGAACACAGCAATCACATAAATCTTCTGTTAAGATTTTCAAAGTGTTACATAAGTTCATTGGCTTATTCTTTTGTAACTAAATCATTTGGCTTAATTATAATTAAATCAGCTGACTGTTTGTAATTATCTGTGTATGTCCGCCGTATCACACGGAAACGATTGAACAAAGGTTATACAAAATCGTACCAGATTTTAAGAAACGGAGTTCAGTAACTTTTACCATTTTTACATCTTAACATTGGCGATGATTCTACCCATAGCCGCGATACACCTGGTTCGGTACAAATATAAAGGACACCAATCGGTCGGAAAATATGGTACAGAAAATTCGTTTATTTGGTATGAAATTGTTGAGTTAGTGAATGACATGACATGGAAAAAAAGTAGACAATTATTGAGTAATAACGTAACAGTGCGGAGCAGCTCGCTCGCGGCCTATTACAGGTATCGTTTGTTGCAAAATGAAAAACGCGTGGCGGCGCGGCCGGGCCGAGTGTTTGTGGACGAGCCGGCTCGCGGCGGCACTATTGCTGCCGCGAGGGTTTAATTGGAACGGCTCAGCGTTTGGGGATTGGTTTAGATGGAGCCGTGCGATATAACACATATTATGCGCGCTGCACTAATACTCGCGGACAAGCTGACGAATACGTCCATATCCACGCACGTTAACATGTGAATGTAACTGGCTGTCAGTTGTGATTTCACGGATTGTGACGAAACGACTGCAAATAATTCGTCCTTATTTTGAAGTATATAATGTAGTATTACATTTTAGCGATTTCGTTTTGAAATATAGTACCCATTTTATTAATTTTATAATGTTTGTAATTTATGGTTTTTGTGTAAACTTGTACTTTAGGCTGTTTAAGGCTAAGATCTTATATTTTCACATGCAATGACGTTGTCTACATCAATATGACTGACCAGAACCCAAATATCTGAGAGGTGAACGAGGAAAAGTTCCTTGCCATATTAATACACATGCGTAAATTTTCTATAATTTATCAACTGTTTGATGAATTATTCATTAAGTACTTACACATGTTATAGGGCTCGTCTGTCTAACTTCCGTCTATAAACGGACGTATATTTAGAGCTGAGCGCAAGGTTCATGCAATCGCTATTGGAAATACATCTATTGTAGGCCATCAAGTCCTGGTATTAATCCGGCTAGTGTATAACGGTCATAAATACACGAGAAACGTCGAACTTGGAGTAACTTCCACGTAAGTTATTTAATAACTCTCTCGACCAACGACCGACTTACAACTGGATAAGACAATATCTCTGTTGTACGTCCCGGGATACTGCCTCATTTTTTTTGTAATGTGATAAAAATCTGACCTGAAGTAATCAATTCTAATCTTTGTCTTAGATCTTTTAAACTGTGTAACGGATTTTGATGCAGTTTTCACAGTTATTCAGATCATTTCTTCCGAATGGTTGATAAGAACATTTATTATATTACACAATTTTATGTTTACAGAAAACATAAAAAGTTAATGTTT
>DWME01006692.1:0-13374 GCA_018244795.1 Parelbella ahira ahira
AAATGTAAACTTAACTGGTGAAACGTGGGAGTATACTACACTCGTCTGCCCACCCATTCAGAGTTTAACCGCGTTATGTTACGTTTTGTTACGTTCCCTTTGTTGTATTCCGTTTTTTATGTTACATTAGTAGTACCTAGTAGCTAGTAGCTGTATTCTATATTGTATATCAAAGTATCATAAAGAGAAATAACTACAGAAAAAAAAATGTTTTGTTTAACAACATAGCTCAATCAGTTACTGCTGCGAGCAACCTTATTTTCACTGGCCCCTCATTATAATGTTGTTACGGACGACCAAAATAGAATATAATAATTTATATTAGCATTTAATTTTCCGGACCATCGGTCCACGCTGTCGATTTTGATATGACCGTTCCCACAAACCCGGTGATGCTAGGGAAACCACACGCTCGGAAAACATGTAGTACATGTCACTCTATTAATAGAAATTATACATCACGTAAATCTATAAAACTCCAATTGAATTATTCTAGCTAGACTGTACCTATCAATTTTTATCATTTAACGATCAATATATCTACGTGTATCTATGTACCTCTTTTCCTAAATAACGTCCATGAGAGTTTTCAATCAATTTTGGCTACACTAGTCTAAAATTACTAGTGTTGTCCCAAGAGACGTTTATAAATGGTTAAATTGTAGGTCATATGTTTTGTAGGCCCATAATGTAATACAAATTAAATTATTACTTATTATTGAACCTGATAATCATTTAAAAAACGATCCAAGTTAATTGAACTGTGTACGAAATCAATAATTTGAATGCTTGTTTAAATTTTGTACTCGATTTTACAAGTACGTCGTTTACTAAGCGCTTCAAGCTGTGCCTCGACTGAATATCGCCTGTTTGTAACTAAAAAATACCTCGGTCATATATTGTACATTTACGCACACAAGTTTTTGCAAAATATTCTCAAGCGTCCACGAGAGTCAGTAGGTCTCACTGTATTAGTGCCGCGAAAACAAAAATTATTTAGAATTATATATTTCTAAGGAAAATACCAGTTTCCAATGAAAATATATTCTTACGTAACATGGATATTTCTGTCTTGAAATTTAAATAAAAATTATTGCATAATAATACCCGACCTGGGTATCAAACTCAGGACCTCTCGATCGGTAGTCGCATTTGCTTCTCGACCAACGAGACAGTCGTAATTTAATATTTACATATATTGAATCTTTATAACGATATATTTATAGATATATAAAAAAACCCTCATTTATATTATTACACGGTTTTATATCCATATCATAACTTACGAATTAATACAACTTAAATATCGTTTTCTGCTTATTATAGCTAATCGAAACTAAGCAACCATGACCGATCTTTTTATAAAACATCCCAATTTACATCATAAAGAATTTAGTTTCATAAAACACTTGATGACATAATAGTAGTAATTTAGGGTTAGTGCGAATGGATGGGTGTACCACTCGTCTCACTAACATCTTTAAGCGAGAAGCGATTAAAATGTAATTCTATGTCACGTAATAAAGCTAAGCAAGCTATAGAAGTAACAGAGAAAATTTGAGACACCATAAAACGGAAATATTTATAGACATGCTTTGTTACCAACACAATTGTAGTTCATTTGTATAATTTTACTTCATTAGAATACAAAGACTATATTACATTCATTTGTCTGATAACACATCGACATGTGTGTGAGATTGAGCAGGTTATTTTATCAACGGACATCAAAGTAGAAATTTACATATTATTACTATTCTAATATATTCACACCAGGTCTCGTATGGGACAAGCAGAGAGTACCGATAGATTTCTGTCCTTACAAACGTGACATGCTCTTCACGTGCATGATTCATCCACTCTTCTTATAAATATAAAAATTTTAAAAGTCAAATCTAATTAATGTACTCGTAGTTATTAATGTTCGTTTGTTGTCTCTCCATAACGTTAATTTCAAATATGTATTAAATTAGTCCCAATGACTATTAGAAAATAACCGAAAAAATAGTCTTTCGTCGAACATCGAACATTCTAGCAAGCGTTTGCTCGCTCGCCTCATGAATAAATAATATACAATCACAATTTGGATCGCCATTAAGCAATTATACTGTTGTTATCATTACGATGTTTTGAAAATGCTTTTAATTTTTTATTAGGTCAAATTATCGTGGAGCAAAGTGTTCGGCTTGACCGTGGTGTTATTAAATATCAATCAAGGCAGAACGTTCTAGAACTTAATGTAAGCACACTCCGCTTGTTTTCTTAGTAAGCTGATTCAGGTTTACGAACTGACTCAGGTAATGATGCGCGCCGAACATACATATTTCGAGTATCATTATGTTAATGCTCATAATTAACTGATATGGAATCCGCGTGTGACTCACGAATATGGGTAAGTATATAAATGACAAGATTATAAGGAAATTTGATGCAGATTTTTAAGAAATTTTAAACAAGAGCTATATATGTATGTTAAGAGGTTTTAAATACCTAACTGTATGATACTATACTTGGTATATAATTACTTTGTATAATATAATTACTTTGTAGTAATATTTAAAACGAATGTTCCTTTTTATTATAATTATATTTATAACAGCATAACAATCGTCAATACAATATAATAGTTATTTAAATGAGTTTTATACTTTTGCGTCTTCACTACTGTCCTCTGCCGGCCTCTTTGGAAAAGTCAAGCGTGACATTTCGTAATTTATTTTCGTGACATTTATATTAATCTATATTTTTCGAAATGTCCCATGAGAGATTATAATAATTTCTGTAGTTACGCGCGATCACTTCAACTGAAAGCTGCTGTAATGGCTCTGTATTAGATATTACGGATGTATTGTTCAAACCCATCATGTTCACCTAGACTACTTTTGCATCAATGTGATGTAATATGTGGATAATGTGTATGGAAGTTCATACATAGATATACGTTAGTCACGATACGGATATAACATGTAACTACCGTGACAGGATGATAGAAAATATTACGTAAGGCTCGGTCGCCTCAACGTTTAAATTACGCCTATCTCGCTCACATTAAACGGAAATGACAGCGTACGGTTGCAAAGCTTAACGGCGTATAATAAGACACTATTAAACGTTATAGATGTGAACTGGGCTTGTGGGGAATGAACCTAATAAATTATCTAATATAAATGAAAAAAATACTTGGTCAACTTAGATTTAACCATTACACTTTCAATGTCGAAGTGAAATATATTCTATTGAGGGAGTCAATTTTATAAAAAGCGATGATAATTAGTTCATATATTTAACAAAGATGCCATTTTCTTAAAACTTTGATTTCTTGATTTCAAGAATATTATTAATAATAGTACATTATAAAATAAAGGCGCGGACGATACATCAATTTAATTTTCACCTTTTATCAGTTAAGTCGCATAACCATATATGTAATTTAATTTACATAAAATCTTAAAGCGTCCAGAAACGGTCACCCGCGATAATAATGGGCTATTGTTGACCTTACGAAATTTCATCCCAAGCGCCCTCCTGGTGTATCCACATCATAAAGCAAATTACTATCGAGATTATTACTATCTGCTTTGCTTAATGGAAATTTTAAGTTTCATAAAACATTGATAAAACGAACGTTTAAAGTCATTCACAAAATTACATTGTAAGTGAGGGTTTTGGTAAAAAATTAAATGAGGCATCGAAGACTCCAAATATTGGGGTAAGATATATAAGACACTTTTCATAATGATGGTTCACGTTTGTGAGAATTTCATCATCATCAATCCTTTTATTGTTCAACGGTTATATGTATAGTCTCAGACTGAAAAGGGTTAGCCATAATATAACCATTTGCTTATAGGCATTTGATTTGTGAGCCTTGCCCAGAATTAATTAGTCCTGTTTGTACGTACGAGTATAAATATTTTCTCGGAATAATGTTTTCATTACCATGTACATAGTGTATTATGAATTAAACTGAGGGGATAATAATGAAATACAGAATACCTACAGT
Source organism: Parelbella ahira ahira (assembly GCA_018244795.1). Taxonomy (NCBI): domain Eukaryota; kingdom Metazoa; phylum Arthropoda; class Insecta; order Lepidoptera; family Hesperiidae; genus Parelbella; species Parelbella ahira. The sequence goes on from DWME01006692.1 coordinate 4,004, forward strand.
TATAAAATACTAGGTAAATAAATCCATCTCATATGCGAAATTTTTTTCGGCCCAATCACCGTTTACGCAAATTGCTACAATTTGAGTGCTTTTATGATTTTATTGTACATTTCTAATACTCCATTGTGTAATACATTTTCACATCGTTCCCTAAATGATCTTAACAACAATCGTAATCTGCAAATAATAGGCTTATACATTGAAAAGCCTTAGTTATACTTTATACACGATTCATTCTTTCTGATTTTCATGGATAAACTGAACTCTATTGTCAATGATGTTATTCTTCAATGTCTCTACGGCCCTTCTACAATATGGACCCAACTAACATATTCAGAACAAAATTTTTCGGAACTGTTGACAACTGGCACGATAATGATGTCCCTGAATGAACCTGTAGTTCGAATTCTTCCCTTTGTATTGTGCGGTGTGGTTCGAGTGATAGGAAATGTGAGTTTTGTAATGTCACTCGCATAATTATTTCACTCCAAGTATCCCAGGTCCAGTACTATTGGACTTTTCTAACTTATATTTTCTAGCAGAGTTTTTAGTAGTGGCCCGGAGTCTAAATATGTACGAGTACGTGCGCGGTGTATGGCAATGCTCTCATCCACTATGTACCCATTTCATGTGGGATGTCAACGTAACTAGTGAAACGTGTGAGTATTCTAACCTCCCCTGTCTACCCCTTCAAGGATTACAGGTGTGATAATACGTGTTATTTCTACCAAAAGTAGCATATTTTTGCACTTTATTACAACATTCGTAGATTGAGCTACTAGAGTTACATTGTTTTTTTTAATTATCCAACGAGAGGCATCCCTATTTATAAATTGAATCATATACTATTTAAGTATATCAAAAACTTAAATATGAATCAAATTAAGATAAATCTCACGTTACTTACATATGTAAATACCTTCGTATCTGTTCTCGAATTACATTTTTCTACTTCTGTTATTATATATTTGTATCTATTTTATTAGTAAATTCGTTCTATAGATTGGTAATAATCCTTTGCTCGATTATAAATTTTTATTTGCGTTTTCGGTTCCGCTCAGAATCACACCATCGCTCTTCTCTGACCCACGCAGTAACTTTAACGACCACCTTTTTCCAGATCGTACACCTCTAAGTAAGGACACGTGCCTCGAGCTGGTCTCTACAAAAACCTCTAGCGTCATCCTCGTTCCTAATAGACTTATCTCCGGCATCTCAGAGTCTTAAATATTCAAATCCTATAATGTAAGCGCTTATTCACAACTTGAATTTCTAAAATCGTCTTTCGACATCAATTTTATCTGTTAATCGCTTTTTGTGGACTTAAATTTTAATTCGAATTGTAAACTTTTGTACCACTCATGTATATTCAAATTTAAATCCCTTAAGCGTAAATTGAATTTTCCAAATCTTATTTGACGTGCGTAAAATAGATTAAGCGGTATTTCATGATAACGTTCAATTTCATTTCATTTGTGTTTCTTTGACTCAGAAATACATATTTTATATTTTTATAGAACTAGGTTAGTTTGAGTTTAAATAAAACTTCTAGACTAAAGTAATATTAAAATTTATTATTCTCCAGCCCTGTTCGATTGTTCAAGGTAAATGGAAACGTAATTTTTAGGGTAGAATTGTCCTAAATATTCAAATAATAAACATAGAAATGTTTCTTCAGTTCTTTCATCGCTTACACGTTATATTTACAAAAGAAAAGACCATCTTTCCGAAGTGAAATAAAACCCATTAAGCTGTAAAGCTAATAAAAGTCCCGCCGCATCAATCATTGGGTAAAACCCTATCATCTGTAAGATTAAACAAAAACACGAGGACCCTGCCTTCGTGCGGGATAAAATTGTAATCCATTTAAGTAATGAGCACGTATTTCGCATAGACTTAGGAACTTATAATGTAAATACTTATCGTACATACAACTTACATATAATATGTAGAAATATGTATTAATGTACAAAATGTTATTTATTTTCAAGTCAATCCTAAAAATGATACAAAAACCATTTAAAAAATATTCAATATGAATGTTTTAAAATTAAATTCTCTACAGCTGATCGTATAAGCATACCGCCTTCAACTATTCCTCTGTTTTAAAACAGAAGGGAAGGGAAGATTTTGATATATTATCATGTAATCAGAGGTAATATTATGTTAAATTAACTCTGTGTTATCGTTGCCTAACGTTATCATGTCCATGTTCCATAGGTTTGGAAAAATAATAAGGATGTATGAGAAATTTTTGAATTTAAAATGCGTTATAGAAATGGCTACCAATGATTTTAACACCATAAATATAGATTTTTAAAATGCTTGACGCCTCTGTATCTTGCCTAGCTCTGTATCAGATCCAGGGTCCGCTTATCAATCACCATCGCGGTCCTTCATTATTAAGAGTGATGAGACGGACCACTCGGGGAAGGGCGGATTTGTCTAAGGTTTAGTCCGGTACCACCCCGATAGGGTATCGGTCGGTATCATTAGGGGATGAGATTCATTATGGTGCTCAAAGTTTATTGTAAGTACCTACATAGAATTTCGACGGCTTACAAATTCCTGTTTCTAAAACACCATAGAGCATGTTCCAGGTAAGGTTTTCTAAAGGTATATAACACATATATAATAGCAAGTCATAAATAGGTTAGAAGAAGCTAAATATAAATATAAAACCACATAAATTTTCTACTAATTGTTGGAGAAATTTAAAACACATTCAATTAAATAATTTGTACAAGTTCAGTTAAAAGCAAAATGTTGTAGCATTCTGTGATAAGGATTAAGTGATTAAGGCACGGTAAACTCACATTAACTTGATATTGTGTTATCGCGTTTTATTTAATTTTTATACAAATGTCTGAATGCGGTAAAACCTTGTTCAATATTCTGCTCGTAAGTGCTTCAGCTGCCAGCATTTCTTATTATGTTCCGGTAGTCGGAGGACAAAGACACAGATTCTCCATTTTGTACATCAGGAGAAAAAGATTTATGACAAATGTGAGTACCTTTAATGACCTCTTCGATTTGAAACGTACCAACATAGATTTAATTATCAAATATACAACAAGCTTCCGATACTTTCTTATATTTCTATCATTGAAAACTAAATATATTAAGGACTGACATAAAAGCTGTTAATTTTGTTTTTGTAATCTGGACTTTTTAAAATGATATAAGAAATAATTTTAACATCAACACTGTCCCCTATCCAAGGCAAATAGGTACAAAACCGGTAATTTCGATGTTTCTACATACCTCATGTCAATTATTAAGATCAACGTATCATATCAGACATTCGAAGAACTATCAAATAACCTTAACCAACCTCACTAGACTATTCAAAACAACTTCAGGGCTGTGATTTTTTCGTAACCACACGATACATATAGTGAAACATTCATAATGAACAAAAACGTGAATATTAACTCTTCATATGAGTCGCCACGGGCTATGTTTTATACCTGAAATAGGCTTTCACGATTATTCAGTGAAGTATTTGTGGAATCACACATTTTTAAGCAATGAAACTAGGACTGACATAATATAGGCACTCGCTGAGAAAGATCGAAAATTACCAAGCAATTTTTCATTAAAGACTGTTTAGTGACAGTTTACAATAAAGCGGTTTTATAAAAAACTGTAATACAAGACCGCACAAGGGAAAACGAATATTGAATTTTTTTTTATTAGAGTGGCTATTATTTTCCGTAGAAATTAGCACTTTGTAACATAATCCAAGTGTCCGACAAATTCTATGCGCGACCGCTGCAGTGGGGTCTATAACGAGTTGCTTAGGAAAAAATTACTTTCCCACTTCCATTACTTAATAGAATCTAGAACCTACTTCGTTATATATCAAAACAATTAATTTACTTAATAAAACCCGCTTGCAAGTTCTTAATTGCCGAAGCTTCCAAATCCATCAGTAGTAAGTATACTTTTGCTTTTAAGTAGATCACATATTTCGTGTGACTTTTTACATTCTTCTTTACTCTCTGCTTCTAAGCGATCTAGGATCTATTAAGCTCACATTGGTTGCCTCGACTAAAAAAACTTGAATTTTTTTGAATATCTGCTTGCTTCTGTAACATCCAAGATCTCTTTTTGTGGGACTTGCAACTGTTTATTGGAGAACAAATGAAACAAAAAAAAATATTTGAATATTATTAATATTGCAAAATTCTTACATTTTAAACACAGCAAAGATATATTTGCAAAGGGAAGCAATTCCCTTTATTTTACGAACGGGTACAGAGTAAATTTTCTTACACTTAAAATAGTGTGTACGGCTCAAAGTTCTTAAAGCGACAGAAAACAAACAGAGGTTATAATGGACGGAACAAATACAGACAGCCCAAGAGGCCAAGAAACAAATGTGCGCACCCGACAAAACAAATTAAGACAATTTCAAATTAACAGAGACTGCAGTCTGATATACGGTTCGTGGAGGATTCAAGGCATATAACGTCCTTAAATTACGCCTTTTTACTTCACGGAACACTAGACCTAACTGCGGTAAAAACAAATGCTAAATTCGTAAACATTGAATTCAATTGCGAAAACAATCACAGTTTATTAAAATTTTGAACAAAACATTTCCGTTTCAGCGGTTTGCAAATTCTTTTGTTACGATTCTTTTAGACTGTGGCATGAGTAGCACAGTAAGGACAGCACATCACGGATGCCTCTCGAGAGCTGAAGAACCCCTTTGCTTGGGGCAGAGGCCCTTCAGGGCGCGTACAACAGGGTCCCTAATGAGTCGCCGGAGCACTAGAGTTGTAGGTCGTCTCGTAAGTTACTATCACCCCTATACTACACGATTACGCCACGCGGAAACTCGCTGGGTTTTTCTTTGCTTTGTTGTTGATATACTCGTACTATAGATCGAATGTGGGACGGGGATCCTTTTGTAGTAAAAGTGGGTTTACGTGAGGAGTCAATGTAATTTATGTTTCGTCAAACATCGAAGTATTCGCAAATATTCTCTTCCAATCTAACCAAGAGACTAAAATATGTAGATAGAAGCAGTTTTGATGAAAATTGCTTAATAATAAAAAAGTTAACTAATGTTTATAATTTTATATGTATATACGTTGAAATTGAATATTGATGTTAATTTTATATCATAATAAAAGAACTTCTTTTCTTTTACTATGCTAAGAGTTAATCACTACATATGCTAGAACTTATAATAGAACTGCATATACTTTATAATGTATAGTATAATATGTATTCACCAGAGCAAAAATTTCTATCAATTTTGGGGCTTACGAATTGTGCGTCAAGATGAAAAAATACTTTTACACATAAAATTAAATCTGTTAAAACATTTAATTCTTCAAGACTACGCATTGCTCGCCCTTTACATTTACTTATACAACTGAGAAGATAAAACATAAGCGTCGAAAGTACCCTGAGAACAATATCTCTAAGCGAGTGTCTCCAACCGCTTAAAAAGCAACCCATTATCCGTTAACAACAATGCGAGTACTAAATAAGTTACACGAATAACTTAGTAAATCTGTAAGCAGTCTCATTAAGCGCTTTAAGCACTTGTCGATGTGCCAACGAAGTTGTTTATTCTATAGAAGGAGCAAACTACCATTTCGCTTGATCTTTTGCTTGATTTAAAGCGTTTATCGACATCTACGTCCACTATAATATATTCAAGGTGTATATATGTTCAATTACGATGATTTCGCTTTCTTAGGCCCAAAAAAAGATCGCGCGGTCCAGCGCTCACTTAGGTTTTTAGTAATACATGTTACATTTGCTCAGTATTTTATTTGTATTCTCCCGTTCTTCGTTTGAAAATTTAAAAGTTAATGGAAAACTTAATGACATGGAGGAGGATGAGTACTCTTTTGCTTCTCAATCCGAGAATGAAGTGTTTTTTTTTTAATTTAGAACATACCACCAATAAATGCCTAAATAACAACATGCTTATGTGTTCAGATGTATTGAGCAAATTTTGTTTTTAATTAAGGTAATAGATTATCGAAAGCTTCGCATGTAGCTTAGCAACATTCAGAGAAACAATTGTCTTGTTGTGGTCCACCGTGGGCGACCGAAACAAAAGGGACGTTTCGTCCATTCATAAATTTATTGTTTTGTTCCGATCCGTTCGAGAGATAGTGTTGTAGGCTTGATAACTTTTACAAGCTTCAAGCAAGGATGTCTTTTTTATGATTCTTTGTTGTTTAGTATTGCAGTTGTTTCTTTGGGAAAAATCACTGGTGACTATATTAAGTATTAATTCAATGCATGTTGTTTCATACCATATCCATTAATTATATGCTATAAATCGTCATCGACAATTAAAATTGATTTGGTCAATGGATGAATATTTGGCTACTACGTTATTTGGTCACAGGGGACATGTATTAGCCTCCTTTGCAGAATACGGTTGAAACTGAACACATCACCAACAGGAATCTACTAAATAAAAGACACCGTCCGCAAAAAGCAGACTCGCACTCGTTAAATAACGGTTGCACCCTTCAAATAAAACCAGGAGATTTTAACTGCTCTGCTTTGATGGAGAGACGCTTGGGGTGACCTTTGTGGCACTTCCTGCAGTCGGTATCCAACCACCAACTTTGATGAGTCTAATTGAATCGTTACATCCATTCACTTGTATGTCACTCTTGTCCGTGAAGATTATTAAATTTAAATAGAAAGAATGTCGAATCGAAAGAATTTGCCATTGATATTGAGTAAAGGATTGATTTGTTTTTCTCATATTAAAACTAGATACTAATATATTTATTCGAAAAATGCTACAAAAGAATTTTGAAATTAAACATGCATATCAAAAATTTTTAATTGGATTTGAAGAAAAAAAACCAAGGAAATATTCGGTTTGGATTATTTAATGAGGAAGGAAGAGATTTAATACGATGATAGTAATTTTGTAGTATTCAACAATAAAAAAGAAGAAAAATTTAACTAATATATTGCTATAATGTTAAAACAATTACAGAATGGTAACAAAAAAAATAAAGTAATTAACAATTCGATTACAATTATTTACAATTAGAAACCAGAAAACACCGACTACAAACCGCCATAAACTTAATACACGTACCTACGATACATACTAAAATCGAACCCATTCATTCTCCACTCGACAACATCCACATCACAAAGCAACTTAATTGCCCGAGTCACCGACGTCGATGGCCGACGAAAATTTGTCTATCATTCCAATTTGTATTCATTCCCACTATCTATTACGGTACACAATGAGACGTAGGTGTCGATTGATATTATTAGATACGGATAAATGCGGGGGCGACATAATGAAATTTTCAAATTCAAACGTTGCGCAATAGGAAATAGGAGTATTTAGAAAATGTTATCGGCCTTGGGATTTATTTCTTATTAAAGTTAATGATGGTACTGATCGAGTCACGAAGCTAAGATTTACACGTTTAAGTAAATTATGTGCAGTAAACTAACGTGTAATTTTCTTCATTATTAGCAAATCGATGGGATTAAAGTGAGTTCATTCAAAACAAGTTATGTCTGCCTAACCATTGTTGATCTAGTTTATAACAACAATAACTGGTATTGTTACAGTTCATTAGAAAATCTTAGCCATTTACAATCAGAACTTTATTTCTGTTTCATAACTTTATTATATAAAACTCAATAAATTAGAAAAGGCTTACTACTGTGTACAGAGGTATATCTAAGTAAAACGCTTTGGTCAAAGCTGTATACATGGCTTTATCTAGAATAACAAATTTGCTCCAGGTGCCAAATATATGCACAAGTTGTTCCCAACGATTTGTGCAACAACAACTATAATTTCATTTTCAGGCTACAACAATAGATTCAAGAAGCAATTTATGACCTTGTCTCATGTAAGCAAATTGTTCATACTTTCTGATTTGGTTTTTTTTAATACCTTAGTACTTGAAACAAAGTGCAGTGGTTCTTGAAATACCTTTTTAGATGATTTTTATATACCTACTAGATGAGGGTAAGAAATTCATATTACATCTGTATGCGGTACACGAAGCAGTGTTATCGCTGAGGTAGTGATTTCATCCAAGCAATCCCTGATCAAAAGGCTTACAGAAAGGCAAGGCGCATACCAATCTGTTTCTACTAGAATATGGTAATAAAATAAGATAATAAAAATATTCATTAGTAAACATTTGTTTTGCATAGAAATTGGTTTTCACTGTAATACATTTTTATTGAACACCGACCACTATGCCTAGTGTGGGGATAACGGGCAAAAATAACTCAAAAAGTTTATGTCGCGCATTGCACTTAGACAAACGGATCATGATGACGACCTTTGTATTAAAGATCTATGTTATATTTTTATTCCAAATTATATTATATCTATGAAATATAGGCAAATGTCTTAATCTGTATGTTTGAATGTTACGTTGCGGTTTAAATCTTAGAACCGGTTTTCATAAAATTGCTCTTGAAACACTTTGAACTGCAAGACAGAACATAATATAATTGAAAAAAAAAAATTTTACTTGTAATAATTTCTCGACCTATTCCATTTATCATAACAAGAGCAATAATTGCTTACTAACGAAGTACTCAGGGCGGAAGAGGGTGTTATTCAAGAATAATACTGCCTTTAATTTCGGTCCTACAAAATGTAATTTCAATTTCGAAAATGAGCGATTTACTTTCTTACTAATTTTAAGCGAAGTTAACCAATAATGTCTGATTGTTATATAATAATAAAATTTAATATAACTTTTATTAATAAGATATGGGAAATTACTATAGGACAATGTATACTTTGTTGACTCTCTCCCGTTCACTTTCCCAATGCAGTGCATTCTAGGTCGCATTCAATGTCTTTACAAGCACTTGAGTGGGCAGAACGGACTTACACATAAATTACTGAGCCCCGTACGCACTATATTAATGGTTATTGTGTTCTGTTCTAACTAATGCATGTCTACCTATGGCAATGTATATGATAATGGTAATAGACTAACTGCCTATTCCATGGGACGTAAAACGTAACTGGGAATACGTGGAGTGTACTGCACTCCTCTGCCTACCTCTTCGGAGATTACAGACGTGAAATTAGGTTTTTTATATTTTACGCTGTCAGGAACATGGAAGAACCTAAAGACAACAATGCTTCCATCTAGGCGATAGTGCCGCCACCTATGCAACTCAGCTGTCATTCGTTAAGTAAGAATATTGTGTAAATACCAACATTAAAAGGCGCTCAAGCGGGAATACTAAATCTATATAAACCAATAAACACATTTACATTTACATTTACACTATTTATGGGGTGCATGAAAGGAGCCTCCCCGAGCGACGTACCTACTGAGATTGTACGTCTGGCGCACCCCGGGCAACGATCA
>DWME01006693.1:0-13372 GCA_018244795.1 Parelbella ahira ahira
GTTTTTCGGAATAGATGCATTGTTGTGAAGAGAATGCGTGTTGTGTGCTTGAGAATTTGTTGTCTTTTATGTTAAAGTATTTATACAGGTGATTTTTTATTTTAATAAATGTAAATATAATAAAATATAATTTAAGTATGAAGATTGTTAAATGTAGAAATTATATAGGGGCATTCGTCGTTGTTTAAAATTTACCAGATTTTGAAATGCTTCCACAAAAAATTTCCAAAACCTAGGCCTCGAATTATGTAGCTTGTATTCACGGTTTTACCATGAAAACAATCGATGTTTGACATTTACATGTCATATATTTAGGCTTTAAGCCAAATCCTGTAAGCCGTAAAGTGTAATACTATGTAGATAGGTTAGATACAGTGAAATTTAATTACTTTGAACCCAACGAACCATGTGATTGTCAACTGGCGGCATGCTGTGTCACTTGTCGCGGCATGTAATGTGCATACAGCTTTATAGGATACGTATCGAAGTATTTTCAATCTTATGCCATACATAGTATGGTTCAATATTTGAATAACATTTAAGGGCCACAGTAAAACCTTATTCGAATTACACAAGGGTTTATAACGATGGATCGTATTTGAGAAGACGGTACGACAAATTAGGCAAACGGAAAAGTGGTTTATCTCGAGGAGTATTCTGAAATGTTTGCACGGTGTATCGTCAGCAATGTAATCAAATCATTCCCCGAGTACGGTACGGACGACAAATACACACATGTACGAGAATTGTCTCAATAATTTTAATATTATTGACATTTTAATTTAATGTTTATAAGACAGAAACAGAATTATATTAAATTTGCAACTGTTCCAATCAGTAATAATGAACATGAATAACTGGAGGCAAGTATCACAGATATAACAACAGAATCATTTTTATATCATAGGGTTTGCAGATACGCTTTTCGTCAGCTCTGCTCTGCTCAAAGGTATTATTATCGTGTAAAGTATCCTACGGTCCTGTTCAAGAATGAGTGCCAATGACCTTATTCATATATAGGCAGTACCTACAAATAATTATTTAACTATTAATATTGATTTTCCTGGAGCTTAGTACGTTTTGCAGTAAGTCTAAACGCAACCACATTTGTTTACAGGGATGTGTTTCATCTGATTATTTATTAAGCAATATCCGCCCATAACCCACTTTGTCTCCTGTTATTTTGGTCTAGGGTCAGTTGGGAATCGCCGAGCGGAAACAAGATTCCGTTCGTGACTGAAGACGAAACTCCGAGCTAAGAAATTTAGAATTTATGATAACTATCGAACAATATAACAACCAACTATCTATTTATACATTAATAATAAATATTATGATAATCATTTATTGGACAATAAACAATCATTTAGATTGGCATAACGCGTTAGCGTAATTAGCGATAATAGTAATTTATATATATGACGGCAGGTCGAAACAGTTATTTTTATTCAGTATGTATTTGAAGTGATATGTGTAGTATAATCTGTTGCGCAAATATTATTGTTTATTAATTCGTAAGTTCCTCAACGTGATATGTAACAATATAAATTCAGTTTTATCTACAACATAATCATCACCAGTCCGTTTACGTTCGCTGCGGGACTTAGGCCTCCCTGACGCTTAGCATGCGGGTTGGCGATCGTAGAGCAGAGAGTGGGTTTCTGGCAGCGTCTACGACGTAGCCCGTGGTTAGGGAGGCTACGCCATAGCGCGATATCGCATATCTTGACTACAACATTATTAGTCAAATATGTATCTATATAATTCTAACAAATCCTAATTATTTACATATGAATAATATGTATGTAACAACTTATTTCATAAACCTATCTGTATGAGAATTATATATTGTTGAAGATCGAGTTCAGTGGGTTGCCATTAGAGTCCTATGATTAGAAGTGGAATGGAACAGGGTGATGTATGAATGTATATTCGTACAAATCTAATATGTGAGTCGTTGGAAAAAATCTGTTTAATTTATTAAAATGTATTAGGAATGATAGTTTTTTCCTAACAATAAATAAATAGGCCGCGTTGATAACAATTATAAGTAGCAGTATGGCATCTGATTAGCAGTGGACCGGAAAAGGTATTCTTGTAAATGTAATATATTATGTGGTAGTTGAAAAAGTCTGCTTGATATATCAAAATATATAAGCAATGTGTCTTCACAGTATAAATAAATAGGCCATTGTAATAACAATGGTCCATTCCATCTTTGAGTGAGGCCTACCTAAAACAAAAGACTACCTGAAGAGCGAAATTTTCTACAGCCCGCGGCGTATGATCCCGTATGAGGCTGGCAGCGCAGCAGCTCGTTGGTTTATTGAGAGTTGCGACACGTAAATGTTTGTTTTCCTTGAAGTTTCGCATTGCGAGGTTTTATCTCGTACGGAAAGTTGTATGGTTAATTAGCCCGAGAAGCCCTCAAGTTTTCCCAGCACGTTGCGCCGAGGGCTAAGAACTTGTTACGTCCTGTTATCGGATTTTCCTCTTGAAACATCCCTTTATCATAAATATTTGCGTGTTTACGTCATTTCGATTTTCAATTTTACGTTTTATCAAAATTATTTTTGTGAGGAAAATTTGTAATTGCATTTCAAGGTAAAATCTTTTCCGTTGTACTGTAACAACACGGTGGTGCTTCTTGTAAGTATTATTTGAAAAATAATTTATTAGTATGGTCCGACTTTAAATCTTACATAGGATTTCAATCTGTCTGAGGTTGCTATGCCTGTATTAAGGTTATATAGATGTCTAGTAACTACTGTAATTGTGAAATGCTAGCTTTAATCTTATTTCATATAAACAGTTGTATTATGGTAGGTGCCGATTATCCTTTTTATATTTTAACTCGACATTTTAATATGTTAAAGGCCAAATACATTTTTTAATTATCATTAGATCTTAATGTCTTTAATTAATATTATTTACTTTACGTGGAATCTTAACTTATTACATAAAATCTTGTAGCTCTCAGTTGAAATTGTTTTAATAATATTCTGGATGGACCGAATTCATTATTTCGAGTGTTAATTCCTATAAGAAATTTTAGCAAATTCAGGAGCCTGAGGAAGAATTATTTTCGCATTTAATATATAATAATGTAATTATTACAGGTATTGGTAATATTAAAATTATTATTTTTGTTATTATTTAGCACGGCGGTTGACTAAGGATTGAGATATTTGGCACTTAGTGCTCTCTGCTTGCCCGTAAGGGATCTGACGTGATAATGTTAAATTATAAAAGCATACATTCTGATTTTCGAGCCCGCAATTAAGGAATGCAACATTGAGATAAAGTAAATATTATATATATATACTGCGGAAACCGATATGCATCTGAAAGTTCGGTTGCAAATCAAATATTTGCAATGAACTCGCCGGCAAACTCATTATATTACGCCGTGTTCAATGTGCAAATTATTCCTACTAAGTGAATTCTATGCCCGAAGTTCCAACGTGAAGTTAGCACAAGGGAAAATACTTAAAGCGTCCATTACACAAATTAATTTGTTAATTACTCCAACCGCGGTCATTCAACAAGTCATTGTTTATTTCGTTCGGGAAATTGTAACATCGACATCGTAATACGTACCTAATACATTTAAGAATCAGTTTATATTTATACACTTCGCTTTCGGTTTCTCTTTCAGTTGTTTTTTTGTAAATAATTGAAGAAAATTTGGAGAGCTATGTCTTGTATATTTATTTTTCGGAAATGATTTCATTATAATATGTTTGTCTGTTATCGTTACAAAACAAATTTCCGTGTGAGCGTTCATATGTGGAGTAAAATAAGCGACGTGCGTGTGGAAAGCGAAATATATCGTTTAAATGAAAACATTTGGTAAACTGACACAATTTCGCGATAACCAGAACGGAAGCGTCGCAAGGTGTTGCCCATTTTTCAATCACGCCTGAGTTCAGTTCGCTTCTATCTCCAAACATTTTGGCGATATATGACCGTCATAATTTTGTTCGCGGGCGTTTTGTTTTAGAACGAACAAGCTCATAGATAATACAGTGATGACATGTCCGGAGCATGTTTTCCTTTTTTTCCCCATTTTTTGTCATAGCTGTATGTAGACGTAGCGTTATGCATGGAAATTACCCTTTTCCTTGTTTCCCTCAATTGCCTATGAACAAACATATTGAAGCTTTATATCTGTTGACGCCAGATCTGTCTCGGTTGCACAAGGGTCTTATTAGCAAGAGATAGAGAATAAAAATATTACTCTTCAAACGTTATAAAAAGCATAGTTCAAGTCATAATAATAAGCTAATTAAGCAAAATATAAAAGTTTGTGATAAAAGAGAAAGAAAGCACCGCTCACAATGAACTTGTTATATTGTATTTTTACAACTTTGAATTTCGTGGCAGTGTTTGCCCACCGCACAGAAAAAGTTTGCCCACTTCAGAAAGTTTCGCAACATTTCTAACATTTTCCTGGAAAGAATTTTTAAAATGCCGGCGAAGGCATTTAAAGGAAAGTCGTTTGACCTTATTTTTAAAAGTTTCTCATTCGCGGAAAAGATTGATGTTCCTGGAAATTCGCTTAAGAAAATGATTTTTTTAGCTTAAATTTATAGAAGAGATGAGACATTGGATGTTATAAGATATTGGAGATTGTACCGAGAAATTTATGGGTCCAATATAGGTACTTAGCTCATGTAAAGACAATTTTAAAATATTTTTATACTATAGTTAGTAAGAGCTAAATTTAAAACACCTAGTTATGTGTTGTAAGAAGCTTTTAATTTTCGGCCGTATCGTTGGGCCGACTGATCAGTGCTCGGGCTATTGGGATATGCTTTTGTCTAAATATATTACATTAGAGTATGCTTACACAAGAACATGCGTAGGGGCTCCATGCACGGGAAATTTAGTGGCATTTAATTCAATACTTCCAGGAACTCCGAGAACTTTAGCCCATAGGTCTACGTGAAGGGAACCAAGCATGCAACCACCAGCAGCAGCGCCCAAACTTCGTAGGTTTTTCCCATATGTTTTGACAGTAAGGAAGAATTTCGAAAATGTATCACCAATTCCACTTACAGTAGACTTTAATAATAAATACGTTTCGAACCAATTGATAATATATTTGCGTAAATTCTCTCTATCTTTAGGTAAAGAATACATTTTCACAGGGCGACCAAAACCTTGAAAGATCACGTACCGTGGCGTCAGCGTACGGCGGGTAATTTCGATAATATAACGTGCGACAGATGTTTCGGTGTATTTTTCAATCTCGCCGGGAAGAAAGCGATAAATGGGCGTACGTGGACGAAATAACGTTGAGCAACTATTCACTACGGCCTGTTTCTTTTTTCCTATATTAGTTCGATTTTGTGTCAAAAACTTTCACGACGTAATATATAAATGAATGTGTACATCGTCATTGAAGAGGTAATGCTACTACTTATGTTCCATTTTGGACAGATTGATAGATAATATTATGAGGTATTGTACCTAATATAGTCTGCAGTGGTAGCGAACATCCTATCAAGAGATCCATGATCTTGTCTTAAGTACGCTAATTAGGAATTTCTTTAAAAACGTGCTAATTATTGGAACTTGTATTAGTATTCAGACATTTTTGCGAGGAAAGAGTAAATATAAATGTTATTGGTACCAGCTGACGTTTTGTACAGAACCTATATACCTAGAGTTTCCAGACGCAGACAGAAGATTTAACTGCTTGCGTGATAAATTCAGTAAAATTTATCACGGAGTAGTACAGAATTGGCGCTTTCGTAAAATACATAGATACCCATCCTCAGCCTTATAATACTGAAAATGTTCTTATCAAATGATTTCCTTAGTAATACGGATGGCAAAAGCTTACTATAACAGTTCTTATATAAGAATAGAATTTGGCACAGAAAAGATCACAAGTATTCGGAGTCTAAGTAAATTGCTAGTTCTATCGTACGTTCGAGATAAAGCAGGAGGAAGTGGCGCTTACATTGTCTGGGCCATTTGAGGTAGCTAGTTTAGCTTACCCTTATCCAATTCGACTAAGTTTGCCGGAATATCTAAAAGTTTGCAGAGTAATCTATTATTGATGTTAAGTAGATAAGTTTTAAATGCAATTACTGCTTTTATTCAGATTGTTACGTTTAATCTTTAAAATTATATAAACAATAGGAATAGATAGCTTCAAATCATTTTTTTGTCTGACCTATGTAATGATGTTTAACAATGTTTGGCTATCAGCTAGCTTGTTCAGAAGTAGCCTAAAATTACGACTTTTTATCTAAACAACTATATAACTAAAACTATTCCAATTCTAGCAATACACGTACCTAGAAAAAAGACTATCAGCTCGTGAGTTGATGAGTCCTAAGTTATGTATAATTTGCCGAGGAACATAGACGTCTACAGGGTATTCGCCTCGAAGTAAGAAGATAGACTTAAAAAAAAATTAATAACTACCTCTTATTTTTCTTATTGACGATTTGTATCAATAATGATCAGTAATTTTGGCTTTGTTTACATCTCTTAAGTCTCGATTAGTATTGTTTCAACAAACAACGGTATTAGCAAGACGACACTTGAACAATAAGAATAACATAATAAGATTGAAGTTTTTAAGGGTAGAATCACAAAGGTCCTCGGAAACCCTTTGTATAGGGATTGATAGCCGAAGATGTGGCGATCACAAAGCGAAGCGAAGAATGGGAACGATCTCGACATCAGCGGCGCTGCGATCTATCAATTTGTTTAATTGGATTCTTTTCTTTGTGATTTTTTTTTCTGTTTGCAAACGACGTACAAATCCATTGAGATTTAATGTTATTTCCTTTTATCGATGTACTCTTCGCTCTCGCCACGTTTTTGTGTACTTATTTTTTAAGGAATGCAATTATCGGATATTCCCTTACACTCCAGATTCAAACGGTGCACATTTCATTCAATGATAATCGATTTGTTCAGTTTTTTGATACATTACGAGATTGGTGAGCAGGCGTCCATAGCACTTGTGGCGAATATGTCGTTTTGCTTGTGCTGTTTGGTATAATTAAGCGATGTTATCTTACATAAAGGCAAGTTACTCGTTCAAGTGACCAATTATTTCTGAATTCTATAAATTGTAATAGAGTTCATTTTTCACCCGAATGAAATAATAGTTGTTTGTTACATTCGTATGACACGGCCGCCCCTCCTTTGACCATACAAAAGAAGATGAAAGGAAAATGTACAGAAAATTATTACTTGCCAAAATTACTTGTCGGCCAGATTGATGTACTGTTTTCTGCGGGGACACAAAAAATGTTTAGAAAATCGCCATAATTTCGGAATATTGAGAAAACACATAATAGAGGAATTAATACGATTCAAGAGAAAATGGTCGTTCAAGATTTAAAAAATTCCTGAGTTACTATATGATATATTTTTGGCGTGAACCCAAATAAATCTGATCATCTTTCGCACGGTTACATCGATGGTTAAAAGAATGCAGTGGCGTGAATCACGGCAAAATTTAAGTAGAAAATAGATAGCTAAATTTAAACGCGATTTTAAAAAATTCTCAGCGAGATGTCTTTTTTGCTTATCCCGGAAAAGTTTCGGTGTTGAGAGGCGAGCTGCGTCGCTAGCTCGTGTGAAGCTAAACAAGTGTATAAAACTTCCCAACAAGTTTACTACTTACATTTTAATTTTAGAGAGAAAATATTTTTCTACGTAGTTTTAAAGTACTATAAACTAGGGATTTAGTAACGTATGAGAGAAAAGGTATTTTATCCTCGTTGTCGATACGTCGGATCATTTGTCGACTGCTTCTCCGAGTGCGCTCAGTCTTTGCTCTTTTAATGATCAAACTTATCTTTTACGGCGTTGATTCTTAAACTTTGTAGTTTCCCGTCTGCTAAAAGTAGGGACATATGAGTAAATGTAATTTGTTCCATCGCGTTTAGTATACTCGTAGGTATAAAGTTTTCAAATTCTTTTAAAGTCTTTACCGATTCGTATTAGAAAACGTGTAATTATTTGGTCTGTTAAGAATATCGTGATAATAATATATAGATAAGATGAAGTAATGTGGGTGTAATTGAGATATAAGACTAACAACAAAAAGGATAATTTTAAATGTAATTGATTTTGGCTATATACATATATTAACTAATATGTTTATATCCTAGAAAATATCTAAGCTGTTTTTATTATCCTATTGGCGTTTAGGTCCGTGTCGGGATAGCGATCAGGGTGTTGTAACAGGCAACTCAAACCGGCGCTGGCAGATGGCGGTATAGAGCAACCTATGTACCTAGGCACGGTTATATGTCCTGTGCGCCAATGCGGATGTGCGTGCCGTCGTGGAGTAAGCATGCCCAGCGTGAGAATCATGTGCAAAAACCCTAGGGTAGACCAGGCCACCAGAGGTTCTCCAGCAGAGGACATAGACAAGCTAATTATGATGATAACGATAATGTTATACAAATTGTTCAGAAATGAAAAAACTTTATTAAAGTTGAAATAAATTTTAGTTTTATACTTAAGTAATAAAAAATACTTATGATTTATTAAGGAAACTAATTGGCTAAAAAAATTTTTAACTAAAGAAATTCTAGAAGTTATTTCTTGTTAGGTTGAGAAGCGCTGGTTAGCTCTAATGTATTTTTAAACACTCGTTTGCGAGCGGGTATTGCGAAGGGCACCAAATATATCGCCTCGGGTTTGAGAATCGTTGTTTCTTAGGTTTATTACAAAACTCTAAGATTAGGATTTCTATAAAGATTGTTACTGGATATAGAAGGATTCGATTATTCTTTAGTTGAGGGTTTTTTTTTATTTATTCATTTATTTATTTTTTTGTTTTTTTTTTTTACATCTGGCAACGCGAATGATTTCGTGTGTTCAGTTTGATTACATAGAAATTTGTTCCGTATTAACAATATTTGGAATCTGTTATTTTCTCTTTTTCCTTAGTAATTTCTAACTTTCAATTAATTACATAGTATTATTATAGTATAATTTAGTACGTACCTAAGCACGTAAAAACTCTCAATTTAGGAAAATTCATATTTTTTAATGTTTTAAAGTAGCAATAACTATTGTTATCGTCTCAATGTACAGGTTTTACTTCTGTGGTTACAGCATTATAATGACCAAGCAGGTTCGTTTCCTCAGTCAACATAACGAAGAGAGCATCCAATCAAACCAAACTGAGGTAATTTATTCAGCTGCTGTAACCGATGGGGCAATCAAGCGTTAGATAATGGGTCCCTACAGATCGTGAAATATTCAAACCGAACACACTGTTTACTGGTTATATGTAGTCTTTATCCTGTACTGGCTACTTATACCTTTGTAATTAAAAAAAAAAAAACACTTGAATGAACGAGATAATTTTTATGCGTAAGAATTCAGATTGGAATATCATGTTTTATGATATAATGGAGTCTCAAAGTCTTTGAAACCGCCGTGCGTACGAACACAACGATAAATTTAGAAAAAAAACACATGAGGTCTACAAGAATAGAGATATGTGACTTCCGGACTTCCCTGCCTACCCGATTAAGGACGTGGCGTGATGTTGTTAAAATAGTGTGCTGTAGTATCAATATAAAATTTAATAGTATAAAAATAATGAAGACTAACGGACTCTCTGAAGTACAGAAACGCGGTGAAAAGTCGCTGCCAGCGGTCACTCATTTGATTCGCAAGCGCGTCCAATGTTACTTAACTTTGCAAATCAGTTGCAATAATGGCAACCGCCTAGCGCTACGAGCACTCCACTCTACGCAGTTATGCAATGAGTACTGTACTTGCTCTTGCCCGCGCACTCCCCACGTTGCACGGCCAAAACCATTCTGGGCCCACAACTATCGTATCGAATAAACGGATAATAAATATTGGTCTATCGTTTTCAACTTTGCCAATTCAATTACGGGGATACAAAAACACACTGTAAAATAAACTTTTCGATGTCCGCCGCCGGTAAACGTCGGTATTGACATTGTTGTGCCGAGCCGCGCGGGGTTCGGTTCGGTAGATGACGTGTGTTGTCGTTCTTACATTTAATTTGCTCATTAATATAAAAGGCATTCAATGTCCAACTACCAGTCAATGGTGTTTACTTATTAAGTCAATTAATGATTTTTTTTATTCTGGGTGACACAGAAACATCTTTCGCAGTGTTTAGTTCTGTGTTAATAAATATGTACGTATCCAATGACATGTCGGTTTAAATACTTCATGTACTTGTTACTAGTTAGGTCTTTTTAGTGACTATTTGGATTATTTATAATATTTTAATCCACTGTAAAGCAGCTGCTGGGTGGAGTATGGCCCGGCGTTCTTTTTTATGGGTGGGGAGAGGAGGGAAAGAAGTTGCTCAAATGTATGAAAGAGTTATAGCTACGTAATTAAATCTGTCAGTGTAAATATCATAAGGATTTATGTATCTTCCGACCCCAAGATTCGATATTTGTCTTTACATGAATAAAAGATTATTTACTTTTGAAAATCTTCACGTGACTTTATTTGACAAATATCCTTTTGAGTCTATTTGACGAATATCTCAAGCCAAAAAGGTTACAGTACTCCAACTTCCATTTGATGAAGGATAAGTCAATCTGTTGGCAACTTTCTCGAGGTTTATTAGCGTCTATAATCTCAGTACTTTTCACCGCTTTTCTTCTTAGTTTTTTTACTTTCGTAGTTTGTTGTCTGCAAGTAGTTCAAATTAAGTAACCGCTAGCAAGAGAGCTTTAGTTTCTTAAAGGTTCAGATTTCTTGTAGATTCTTTGAAGTGTGCGCTAATTTAATAAATAAAATACAGAAGGATGAAAATGGAAATCTCTGTTATTGCTTCAGGAGTCGTAGGATAGAATAAACCTTATGAATATATACTAGGACATAATATTATCTATTTCTCTATTGTTACGCTAAGGTTGCTCTTATTCACTCTGATTCAATGGGACTCCTTTTAACTATTTAAGTAATCTATTCAACTGTTCGAGGGACAATCTCTTCTTGCATCGGCCTAGTCGTAGGATATACCACTCAAGTCTAGAAAAAGCCTTTATACATTTGAGTTGACGAGTCCTAACTTATATGTGTCAGCGAACACAGACGCTGGCATCGTCTGTTCTTTCGGACAGTTGTGATGTCTGCCAAATTAGTATGGTATACCGTCGTACGTCGTCATAACTTTTGTACTACAAGTGTTTTTGGTCCTCAGAACATTACAGCTGTGCTAAATCTAAAAGCATAAAAGTTTGTGATATCATGTTCATTTTATACTCATATCATTAATAATTCATGCATTATTTCAATGTACGTCTATTTGATAACTGAACGCAAACATTTGCGCTACCCTCGGTTAGTTTTCAATTTCAAATGTACGTATGTCGACCTCATTTATTTATTTGCTGAATTCCGACACATAACGATGTGGTGCTTAGAACTCGTGAAGTCTAAACAATGCCGTCGGTAACATCAACATTTACCCATTTTGTTAATTGCGCACAAAGGGGTACATTAGCGCATTTTGAAACTGAATTTGACCGCGGGCAAATGGAGTGAGCGCACAAAAACCACAACAGAACCGAATCGTGCTCGCGCCGCAACTATAAATGGATGTTTCAACGTATTATAACAGCGGGATTTGTGCATTGCAATGTGCTGAAGTATGCTGATAAAATACTGAAAGCGGTTCCTGACGCTGAACAGATTCCAAAAGTTTGTTACTCGTTAACAAATTATGACTATGAAAATGAGATTTCTAGGTATCTTACTACAATTATCATAATGTTTTGAAATGTACTATTTATTAATGTAATAGCTTCTTTAATTATTACATTTTACTTAAATTTACAGCTTTACAAAGTTCGAATGAAATTTTTATTGATGTTTGGCCGAAATAATAAGAAGGCATTACGTTTACTTCCCAAGGAATAGGTGGTGAGTCTGTTGTCACGCACCGGGCACAGATCCAGACTTCGAGTTACTACTTGAAATTCTAAATTAGAAAAATCCAATACCGCCCGATCCGGGATTTGAACCCAGGACCTACCGATCGGTAGTTGCGATTGTAACCACATGACCAATTAGGCAGTCATTATTGTTATTAGATTCAGATTTATATGAAAAGAAGGTCAGAGTTAGTTGTTTAATCATAACGATTGAATTTTAAATGTAAACATTATTTAAAAATACTATCTGTTTATGTTTAATAAAGACATTCTCTTGTAACAAGACCATATTTGTATTAACGAATTGCTATTTGAAACATTGCATGTTTTAACTTGAGTTCACAAGACATCACCCACTGATTAGTGGACCATCCGGTTATATGAAGCATTAATGTTAGTACAACAAGTGAGATAAACAAGACGCCACGGACTAATATATACCTACACTAGATTCATATAAGGTTAAAGCATTGAGTAAATACGTACCTAGTTATTACATTAATAATAGAATTGTGTATTTATTTCTAGAAGTACCTATGATTAGTAGGCGGTTACGCTGATGACAGACTGCTCTTAGATATTTTTCTACAGTCGAAATAAGATCTACCAATTTCAAAGATAAAATTTAATTAAAAATCAATTTAAAACTGCAATAATCTAATTGCATTATATATTGATAATGATATGTTGCATCGAACGCAATTCTCTATTTCCACCTTAAGTCATTCTGTTTGATAAAAAGTAACAGATGGAGAACGTAACTCGAATATTATTTTACTGTGCATTCTTCACTAAACTTCTTTAAGTTCTTTGTTCTGTTACGAAAACAAGAGCTCAAATAAAACAATAAACGAAACTAATGAAATCAACTTAGAGTCGTGTTACTCTATTGTTGAAATAAGTTGCGGCTCGCCTTGCCGCGAACTTGTTATATTACATTTCGCTTGTTTATTTTTAGTCCTGAGGCGACCAATTCTCTCAGAGCTTGCTGTGAGTTCATAAATCTAAATAGAATACCATGTTCATTATATAAAGTCTTATGAGATTCTACAAGTACATTTTACTAAAAATGTGTTTCAGTACATATGTGTGAGCAGTATTAATCAATTGTACAGAAAATTTACAAAACAGCATGCTTTAATCGACCTAGTCGACGATCGAGTAGCGATTTCATCCAGACAACCTATGTATAAACGAGCAGATAGGTACCTATTAGAAACAAATCGAGAAAGACGGTAAATTATGCAGAAGTTAGAAAGTAAAGATTAACAAGCAAAAATATACAAACGGATATAAAAATTAATAAGAATATGAGCATACGTAAAAGAATAGTATAGTTATAAGAAATGTTAGAATAGTAATAGAATAGTATAGTTATAGTTTTATTAGAATTCATAATTTAAACGTAAATAATACGAAAATAAATTAATATGAGTGAAAAAGCGAGA
>DWME01006694.1:0-13371 GCA_018244795.1 Parelbella ahira ahira
TGATCCGCACTGGAACAACATTGTTGAGAATGCCTGACCCTGCGATTATTAGTATATTTATTTTATAAAAAACTCCTTCCATACTTTCATTCGTGGCGTAAGGAAAGTAATTTTTTTTCACAATTTGTTCCTGTAAAATGATAATATTTTCACCAAAAATCAGTTCCCGACACTGATGATATACATCGTGACGAAATCTAGACACCATAAAGTTGTTCATAGCGTCTTCTTAGGGGTGAGATGTCTGCCGACTGCCAGCATGCACTTGACCCGCGTGGCAGACTATAGCCTTAACTGCTCTAATTCCATATCACCTCTGTCCAACCGTAAAATAATAGAAGTTATTGTGAGTATGTAGTACTATGGAAATTTAATTTGAAAGGAAACAATAAAAAGTTATTATTTTAAATGTACATACATGTGTGTATAAATCTTAAAATGTCGTCGTTATTTCCGCTCGACGAAATAACCGTTAGGAGAGGAAGACGAATCCAAAGGATTCATCCTCGTCTATCGCAATGAATTTCCAGCTTTGTGTGAAGCCATGAAAAAAGCTTAATTCCGTCTGTTTTAAACAACGCATTTTTCTCCTCTCTTTCTCTTTCGGTCTCTAAACCTCTTCATAATAAAAGGATCTTTTATGCGTCTCCAAATAGTTTTGTATTTTGACTTATTATTTCTTGTCATGATTTTTGTACGTTATTTAAATTAAAAAAGCAACCTCTGGTTACCTGTAAGCTTTTACATCTAGGTAACCTGTTCTTTTAAACAGTCCGATAGTATTCATTTGAATTGTAACCTTTAAATTTGTGTAAACTAATAATTTTTATATTGGTTCGTATCTAACACTATATTGTTATAACGAGGCTTATCGTTATGATGAGGCTTTTCAAATTTAAAGATCAGTGAAAGTTATCAAAGAAAGCTTACTCGCCTGGGAGTTTTTTATTCTGGGATATCTTCTAGTCGTGGAAAAGCTGATTTCAATGCTTTTCTATGTGATGAAAAATCCGTATCATCAGAGGTACGATAATTGGGTGATTGAGACAACTAGTGTTAAAATATCAATTCACTATTGGGATAACGGTAATTCCTGCTACGGTAATACATAGTTAAATTGAAGTGTGTTAGTTATATTTATACTTCGCAATATATTGACGTTTTATTTCAACACAAAAAATTTGTCATATTTTTTTATTTCTGTTTTTGACTAGCCTAGCTACTGGTATTCTTTTATCATTGTAAAAAATTTTATAATTTTATGTATGTATGTCGTATTTATAACCATGATGTATGAGGTATAAGGTACAACTATAATTTGTAGCTACTACTTGTTTAACACTAAGCGTAACATCATGCCTGTAATCCCTAAAAGTGTAGGCAGAATACTGTAGTACACGTCTAGGTTTCACCAACTGGTAAAACGTGGTAGTGTACAAAACTACTATTACTATTAATAATCGTAACCATGTTTAGCTCCCTCAATGGAACATGTGGTGAGCTTATTTGGAACTCTCTAAAAAAAATAATTAATGGTTTAAAATTTTTAAAACCGCTGCTTCAATGGGTGCGCAAATTTTGTATCCGCTGTTCGCGGCGCGGATATCGGCGTCTGCAGTTCTGTCGTGTGTAGTGACGCTGTTACGGAATGTTTATAACATTTATTGCTAAACATAAATCCAAGCTTATCTCTACATATTCTTATTTATTTGCTTATTTCATTTGAATGGGACTCTTGCTAAGACATATTAAGTTTGCGTTAAAATATATACTTGCGCTGAAATGTATTGTCATGTACTTGTTATTCTTTATGGTGTGCAATAAAGTGTATTATTATTAAGCTTGTTATTATTGTTATTATATCATCACGCCAGAGCCCTTTCGGGCTAGATATGAATAATGTAATTATGCGTTTTTCTATATTCATGTCATCATCATCATCATCATTATCAGCCTACTCCCGTCCACTGCTGGACATAGGCCTCTCCAATGGCAGGCCACTGAGCTTGATATTCAGCTCTTCGCATCCAACCGCTGCCAGCCACTTTGCGTATATCGTCACTCAACCTAGCTGGAGATATATTATATGTATACATATTCAGAACCAAAATAACAATAATAATATTAATAGACCCATTTGTCATTCCACTGTAGGAATATAAGTCTCCTCTCATATTTGAGAGGGTTAAGGTTAAGTCTGCCACGCTGGCCAAGTGCGGCCACTTGTGAAATGAAATTTTCTGACTGTGGTCCTACCCTATTAAGTCAATGAATTATTCTGAGACGTATTCAATATAAAACTTTTAATCTGGTCATAAAAACTGAAAAAAAAACTATTAGCTAATTGTAACATACACATGTTTATAATATATATTTAAAAACAAGACCTTTACAGGATTGAACTTTTGTGTTCGAACGAAATAATTGAATTCTGTTTCATAAAATATTTTTATGATAATGTGTTTTTTATTTTCACTTGAATTTTTCAAGTTGTAGTATTTAAACTAATTGACGGCAGTAGACTTATGGCAACTTAATGGTACCAGGCATAAAATGGATATTTTATAATTGATACGCAAATCCAGATTCATAGTTGCCAATGATGGAGTTAAGCACCCCAACTATCCCGTAATAACATCATGTAACAAAGACAGGAGAATTTATCGGAAATATCTCGAAATTTCCATGGCGTTCCTTCACCAACGTGCGCCCTTATGTTTTGAATGCAGAGGGCGCTTCAAGTGCCATACATGATGACCAGGTTAAACGGACCTCTCCTACCCCTTCGGACCTAAAATAATGTCACAATAGGGGGTTCATGTCAGGGAACAGGGAGCTCAACGCTGAGTGGTCATAGTGGGTGACAAAAGACGTTAAAAACAATGGCGTACGCTATAAAGATAGAGGTATTCTTTTTGAAAATTTATCGTTCCGTCGTTTAGGAGGCGTAGTGTGCGATTCACAGTGATTGTTGGATATGCTGAATTATGAACACGGAAGTAATGATGCCTTATTATGTAAGATGACAAGACATTTTCAAAGTTGGAAATATGCTGTCATTTAGAAACAGGACAATTGTTATAAACCGTCGCCGTGTCATATTACGAGCGCTACCATACATGATGTTTGTCTACTCCAAACAGGACTGAAGGAATAGGACTATTAGTAATCTAATTTAGTTGGTATTCGTTGTTAATAATTCTTAATATTATCGTTGAAGTACATTACATTACACCTAGAATTCCCGAATAGGTAGGCAGTGGAATGTAGTATACTCCCACATTTCACCAGTTATATTTAAGTCCCATGGAGTAGGTTGTGGCGAGCCTATTGCCATGCGCCGGGCGTAAATCCAGACTCCAACGCACTACTATAAATTCTAAATTAAACAAATCCACCTAGTACCCGACCCGTAATTAGAACCTATGACCTCCCATCTCTATTGGCAGTCGCGCTTGCAACCACTCCACCAAAATATTTTTTTTGGATATTTCCAATGGTATATTCCAGAGCAACTTCCAACGATCGATAGATATCAGCTTTAATAAAACTTTGTAGCGAAGCCAGATTGGTTTCAGCATTAATCGTTCAGAATTTAGGTCGAGTTTGATCGAGGATCATATCTCTCTAAATCCTACTTACAAAGTCTTTAAACCAAGCATCCTTAAAACATGTGTTCGAGTTATCAAAAGGCATTTACGTTGTCTTGCTACTACTGCTACTCTTAATACTAATTAGTTCTATCAATCTTACCAAGTCTAATACTGAATGCTTAAATTGTATCTCTGTAGGGATATACCGCACAGCTAATTCTATTTCATTTAGCTAGTCGTATGTACGGTGCATATTAGTGCTGATCAATCAGGCAGCACGTGTGCCTGAGAGGCTGAGAACAGTGATATATCAGCCTACGTAGGCGCGGAACACATGATGAAATATTAACATACTATTCGTATATAGCCATATATGTATATACACGTATATACGTACTAAACTTTTTGTTTATAGTATATATAATATACATATATAACAGAACGGTTCCACGCAGTTATACTTTAGAAAGATCTGGTTATCATCTACTTTATTCTTCACATGTTTATGGAAATAAAAAGTTTTTATTTTGTAGTATTTTTTCGACCCTTTTATCATTCCACTATGGGAACGGGTCTCCTCTTAGAATGACAGGATTCTGGCCATAGTCTGCCACGCTGGCCAAGTACAAGCTGGTAGACTTCACATACCTAAGAGAATTGTTTTTGCAAAACTGTAAAATGTTCAACAATACTGAGAAGCATAATATGATTGAAATTTATTTCCATTATTGTAGTGATATGTTAAATTTATTTAATAAAGCTATAAAATATCTAGAAATCAACTGCATAACAATTTTAGACATTTAGTGGATTATGGTTAATCTTAAATATGGCCTAATACAAAGAAAACAAGATCTCTGCTTTGGATATGAAACAGACAAAAAAATTTGACTGTTATCTTCATCGGAACTGACTAGGGAAACTCACACGAATAATTTTTATTATTTATTTACAAAGTCTCAGAGTGACGACCTGAATAAGTGGTTAGTTTTTAATAATACAAAGTGGTTATTTACACTTGGTAATATAAATGTAAAGAGCAATGTTGAATTTGACAATATTGTTAGAATAATCGAAAATTTAAATCTGAAAGAACTTAACCCGGCGTGAATGAGGTGAGAAATTGTTACACCAGCTATAAGGTGGGTATGAGATATCCAAAACTTTGACGTTATTTTTTATGTGATTGTGTAATAAGTATTTTTAATAAATATATAATAATAAATTGCTTTAGAGAATGAAGCTTGCTTGCTTGCTTTTAAAGAAATTGCTTTATTAAATAAACTATATAATAAGATATATACTTCTAAGGGTTTTGCAGAACTATCAACTGCATAAAAATAGTAATAAGATTGATAATGATTTTCCAAACTTCATTTTTATCGTCTATTCCCGCTACATCAGCATGAAGAACAGTAAACAGCGAGACGAAAGAAAGAAAGCGTCGCTGAATTTGATAAAAAAATAATTACCTACTTATTCATTTTAATTTAAATATGGAGTGTAAGGTTGCTGTGAAGTTTTTTAATAGAGATCATAATTGAATAAAAATTGCAAAAATTAATAAAAATATGTTTTTAAGTATTGGAAATAAAGAAAAATAAATTGTACTCAATTTTGATACTATGTAATTTTTTGCTTATCTTTAATAAATCAATGTACTTTAATTGCATAAAACAGGTGGCAACCCTAATTGTAGAGCCCATGTTATAGTTGTATGGGAGTTATAAAAAAGTAATTCAGTGGGCCCACATTTGCGGGATCCCTCAAACGACGGGCCCGGAAATTGTGCGGTAAGATGACATAACGAGATCCGTACCTACAGTAAAGGAAGGACCCGTCGTAAATTGACCCACTGACTTGTTTCTGTTTGTGCTCTCCATTATACATAAAGCTGAACGTGGCAGGTCCAGAACAGGGTGGATGATACTTATTGGGGGAGGTGTTGGTCCAGCAGCGGACTGATACAGTCTGATGATGATTAAAGTAATAATGTATTTGTCGATTTGAATTTATTAAATTATTGTTGTACTAAATAGAGATTATACTATTTCAAAGCGCTGTTGAATATGCTCTACTTGGTCACAGTTCCTTTAGTATTAGTGAGGTGACGAGAAACATGCTAGAATACCAACAATAAGCGAAACAGCCACTGCACCGTAGCGGCGGGCGAGCGTTTTAGGCAATGAAATATAGCAATCAGAAAGAATTGTGCGGAAATAAAAAATTACTTTAAAAACCATTGATTCCATTTGGGATAAGGATTTCTTATGTTTTGGTATGTTTTGAAGAACTGAAACCTAAATATAAAGTTAGTTTTTTAAAGTAAAACAATATCAGTTTTTCGTAGTAACTAAATTTTTGGGAGAAAAAATATCTTACATATTGTATTTCAAGCCTGTTTAGATTGAATTTAGGGAATAGTTGAAGAAATCAATTTATAACGTATTTGTAACGTAGAGCGTAACGTAGTATTGTAACGTACATTGTAAAGCCTTGTAATAACCTGATATTAATCATAAGTAGCCGATGTTTAAAGTTATAAAACTATGTATTTCAAATAAGTTTAGTTTATCTATAGCTTATAATTTAATGAAATACGATCGATAGATAACTGATGTTAGTCTTAACACCATTGCAATTCCTTTAAACTAATTCAAACGATCAACTGTTCATCTGAGCCGTTACATAATGTGAACAATAAACGTTTTGCAATATACATATCTGTAATACCGTTTAAAGTTGGAGGAGTCTCCGTGCCTTAAACTAATTGAGACGTTGGTTTCGGTTAATATAGTCAGACAACTCAGTTATGATCGTAGTCAATATAGTCTTTTTTTATTTAGAGGCCAATTAGGGGATTAAACACTTCAAACACATGTTGCACACGATGTTTCGCGACAATAAACGCGGTTATATTTATTC
The DNA here is from genome assembly GCA_018244795.1 of Parelbella ahira ahira. NCBI lineage: Eukaryota > Metazoa > Arthropoda > Insecta > Lepidoptera > Hesperiidae > Parelbella > Parelbella ahira. Next base: position 6,519 of record DWME01006694.1, read on the forward strand.
TGTTTTCCCCAATATGGTTCATACTTACAGGTGCGAATCGTTTAAACTTGCGTTTTAAATGAACGAGTCGCCGTACATAAGGTTTATTTGATAAAATCTTGCGGTGATTGCGCTGTGGAGCGCGGGATTCGCCAGGGTGGTTAAAAAGTGTGTATACACGTAAACATGTTTTGGACGGTTCTGATACGTTGATTGTGTGTATTATTATTTCAAAAGAATTGAAGAATTTTATTTTACATATAAAATGTGCGATAAAAAAGAGCAGAAAAAATCAATGGCGCCACTGATGCAGGTTTGGTTGCTTGTAATATACGAGTGTCTTATATGTTTGCTACTGTGAACGCTTCATACTTTTTGCCAAGCTGTATAAGCGGCTTTATGAATTGTAAACATAATTTCATAAATATTTATACTGGACCTTGTCTTACAGCTTATATAGTGATCGTATAAAAACTTTCCAGTGCGTCTAGGAAGTCTACCAAAGCGGATCATGAGCATTTCCGGATATACATATACAAGTAAACTTTGTGAAAGCGATTTAATTAGCGTTTAACTGCTGAAGTCTAAATCCTGCATGTTTTCTGCCGCAATACATAAATGTTATAAGATTGTATTACAATAGTGTGTGTAGTAGAAACAAAAGATAAGGGATTCTCTTTTGTTTCTCAAGCCTAGTTACTGATTATAGATGAAACCCACTCCCATTTAAGGTTGAATTCACTTTTGTAATGTCCTCTGCTATGTTTTGTTGAGATATTCACGTGTCTGCTTTATAAAAACATGCATATGTTTCATACATTTCTTAAACATTTAAACTTACAACTAGAAATAATAGCCATTAAATAATGTGTTCATGTAATTATTTGCTTAAAATTTGTTTTATTGAGTGAATAGTGATTGGTGACTGTTTTACAGCGTCGTATAATTCCTCTGCAATTAAGTTGTATATATGTATATTGAACCACAGTATTTTTTTCATTTAACACCCCGCAGGAAAAGTATCTTCCGTAATAGGACACTTTTGTTCGATTATTATATTTCATTAATTATGAGTTATTCATCAAGTTTGTTAGTACTAGCATTTCATAACAACAAAGAGTGGAAAAAAACTGAGGGCACCACTAGCGAACATTTAGTTATCCTGAATGACTGACTGCCTCGTTGGTCGAATAGTTGCAAGCGCTACTGCCGATCGGGAGGTCCTGCGTTGGAATCCCGGGTCGGGTACTATTGTATTTTTCTAATTTAGAATTTCTAGTAGTGACTCGGAATCTGGAAGTGTGCCTGAGTATGGCAATAGGCTCACCACCTATTCCATGGGACATAAACGTTACTGGTGAAACGTAGGAGTGCACTTATACACTCCTCTGCCTACCTCTTCGGGGATTACAGACGTGATGTTACGTAGTCATCCATATACGAATGTCTAAAATCTAAGTGTCTAGATTAGTATGTCTCGAGTAGTCGTATCTGTCACCACAGTTTTTGGTCACCCATGGTTTTTGCTAGGCAATAAAATTACTGCAGTCCGGCTAACAATAGCGTTCCGTATGTTTCCATTCCAAGCACTGCCCGCCTGAAGGCAGCGGGTTGGAGGGAGAGAGAAATTTGCAGCATGTTATTTCGGCGCGCACGCTCTTCTGATTACGATTGACTTCACCCGCGTCTTACTAATTCTTTCTATTTTTTCACTTTCCTTTTTATTTTATTACGGGCGAGTACATTTATCGCCAAATGTAACTTACGAGACTTAAGATTTCAGCTTCCTGCTGTAGAGGGCTCGGTTTGCATACTTCTAACAAAGATATGTTAACGTATTAACATTAAATATTACATGCTACTGGTATTATAGTGTATTACAAGTCGTTTTTACTGGTATCTAACGAGAGCAAAATTTGCTAAGACGCATTTGTGTAAGATGGCACTTCTTATCTTTAGCCCTTCTCAATGGAATGCCAAGAAGTTGTTAGCAATATTGTGGCGACATTATTAATAACATATTGTAGACTGGTGTTTCTTGTATATAGGTAGGTAGGTATTGTAGCTAATTTGTCTCAAAAAGAAGAAATCTATCAAAGATACTACATACCTACATATTTTACTCATTTCCGTCAACATACGGAAATAAGTAAAAACGGATACTGGCATTAAAGCTGTACACTGCAACCATTACTTTGAAATGAAAAATAAATAGGCTTTTAACTAGACACGAAATTTTCCAGAAATTGTTTAGTATTGTGAACAGATCTGTAATCATTATACTGTAATAATGACCTTAAAAAGAAATAACAACAATTGATAAACTAAATAACTGGACAAGGTATTTTCAAGAAATATTTCAGTGTTTTGAACACGTATGAAATCAGTAGGTTTATTCAAACCACTGTTTAAAAATGAATGACATAGGCTAACTAAATACACTCGGGGTGTTCCAGAAATGGTTCAATATAGTCAAGTTTGTTTGTGGTGCTATGTATCGACGTCGTACGATATTGACGGAAAAGTAGGCGAGCAGTGTTTGTATGCCTTGGGACATAAACGTTTTATTGTAACGTACATTAACGTACATAAAGGTACATTTGTGTATAAATATGTAAATATTTTTTTTAAAAAGGACGTTCTAGATTCTAAATGTAACCTACTATGTATCTAACTATCCAACCTAAAATCTATTTAAATAAAAATTAATCGCTAAATGTGTTGCTAAGCGTAAAACGCGAGAACTGCTGATAAGTTTTGGCTAATTTCTTTTTGTTGCATTTCATAAAGTCTGAGGAATGTTCTTATGGAGAGAAAAAAACGTAAAAAGAAATCGAGGAAAATATTGAAATCAACAATTTTCTCTTCACATACATACTTCGTCATACATAGCCATACACTTAGAAAATTGTCAAAGAGTATAATATTTTACAGCAAAAAAGGTATTACACAAGCTATCAAACCACCTACAGTTCTAGTATTCTACAACTTTGACCAGTTTATTTTAAATTTGGCAGAATGATGATTTCGCCAGAATACTGCTATACTCAGAAATACCAAAATACTATATTTAGAGTCCATCCACAAAAAAATTTCAACGACAGGAAAACTAACGAAAATTTCTCCCAGATTAGTACTTCTTGTTCACGGTATCACGACAACAGTTACTGTCACTGTCACAACTATTTCTGTCAGCGAAAGGTATATAGACAGGAATTTAATTTTTTTATACTGAGTTACTTGTTCTTAACAAAAAAAAACTGAATTAGAATTAAAACTAATTCCAAAGTTAAAACACAAAGCTTAAATCCCAAACGATTTTTTGCAATCCTTAGAATTTGAAACACGTTTTAATTTTAGGACATAAAGTAGCAACATTCTCATATTAAGTACAAAGTTTCCTGTTATTACATACTACTAAAGCGACGCCATCTTTGTCGGCCGCTGCTCTCACTGTTTATGTTTTTCCTTCCCGGTTTAATATTTGCTAGATAAATTACTATATTACTCTTACGTGCAGAGTAAGTTTGTACCAGAGTAAATGGCCAAAACAATGTGTGAATTTTATAATAATTTTATTAAACTGCATTTTTATTAAAAGTTGAATATTATTTTTTCATTTGCCTGAATATTAACTTTTTAAAGTTGCTATTAACGATTCTAACTTGAAAAAAAATTGCTATAGACTCCTTGGCTGCCTCGTTAGTCGAGTGGTTGCAAGCGCGATTGCTGATCGGGAGGTCCTGGGTTCAAATCCCAGATCGGGTACCTACTAATAGAATTTTGTAATTTAGAATTTCGATTTATGCGTGATGTTACGTTTTTTAAATTAATAATTTTTATCCTGCAGTGCGATTCGCAGTCGGTTGCTGACGTGTATAGGCCGCAACAGGTTACTTTAATATCCTTGTTAGTTTTCTACTTTATTTACTTAATAAAAAAAAAGAATTTTGAAGAAATCTACAGAACAGAAAATATTTTATACATTAAATAAAAATGATAATTGTGCAAATGTTTTGTTATGTGTAGGTACCAGGTTTTTTTGCTTATTTTGACATTTCCCTGCGCCAATAAGTTTGGCGTTTAGTTTAATCTGTTGCATATTTTATCTATGCATTTAAGTATTCCGTTTCACGCTGCATTTGCATTCTTGAGAGCAGCAATTACTTTACTGGCCATAAGCGATGCGTAATAAATAATAATTACGGGTATAATTGCGATAATAAAAAGCAATTTTGTACCACGTCACACGCAATAATTTTGAGACGACGATATTCCGAATAAAATGTGCACGTGTAAAGAAAGTATGCTTGCATACGTAGATTGGAACGCGGTAAGCTATCTAGTTTTTTATTATCAGCCATTTGTTATAATATTTAGTTTAACGTTTTATATAAATATTAATGCTCTTTAATTTAATACTAATACGAAATGAATCGATCCGACGGAAAATCAACAAAGCCCAAAGGATTGGCAAGTGGTAGTAGCATTGGGCTGGTCACGTCTGTCGCAGAAGCGCTAATCGTTGGGTATTTTTTAAATTCTGCAATTTTACATATACCAATCGACAGAGAATAAAAAGCTGAATATTATAGTAGGTATATTTAGTGATTTTAAGCCAAAATATCCTTTACGCACTTTGAGCCTAGACGTACCTAACCTATCTGTAAATAGGTATGTAGGTATGTACAATGTGATTGTGACATTATTATGTATAATAATGATATGAATATGACAAACAAAGATATCATTTCCCCATAGCGGCTAAGGTACTTACATAAACAGCCGCTCTCAATGGACAATGCGCTTGCGCAGATTTACAGCGCGCGGCGACATCACAGGCTTCGGCTAATGCAGATCACGTTTTGCTGGAAACGGTAACTGATAATAAAATAATAATAACACACCTGTATTTCGCCAGAGCAGTAGGTACAGGATTGTAGCACTGACAATGATCATCAGTTATTTTGTATTTCCTAACATGAAATAGGGGTGAGTCTATTGTTATATAGTATACACAAATTCATATTTAGTACTATTATTGAGTTGTAAAAGTTTTGATAATATACGTATAATACGTGGGAATACTACATTCCGCCTACCGCTTCGGAGAAGCACAGGAGTGACGCTATGGTACATAAAAAAAACACGCGTCAACATGCTTTGATGTTGGTAAATTATAAATAATATTTTATACAAAAAATGCTATTTACAGCAAATAAATATGATATTGTTTGAATAAATCGTGTTTTACATCCGTGTTGCCATAGTTATAATTTGGTATGACAAAGGCGCAGCGCACCGTGAGCACTAACTAAGCGGCGCGTGCAGCTATGGCCATTTTTATAGATACTCTATTGTCTCTGCTATTCAAATTGTCGTTGTAAAACTCTATGTTTAATCTACATAGATACTTAACCATTGCGTGTATTTGTTTTAACACTACCGAATTATTTATGTATATTGATTTCAATCCTATTAATTTTTTAATGTTTTCGTTACGATTGTTAAACCTGGTTTTAAAATATTCTTTATACGTATGTGTAACGTATTTGCAATATTTTTTATGAGAACAAAACAGCAAAGTGACGGCAGCAGTTTCCGATAGTTGATGCCGGTTGCCGTTTTATTGGAATCAAAACCTTATATCATACAGATGTTTTTTTTTAAGTTTGTCTGCATGTAATGACTAGATGCAAAAAATAACTAGTATAAATATTGCGATTTTAACACTCATTTGAATATGAGACCTGTGTTCAATAGTGGAATGACGAACATATTGATGATGTAAATATTGTTAGATAATTTCCTTAAAAAAAGTTTAAAGCCTTAGAATTGACCGTGTTTTGTACAGAACAAATTTAAACACGTACACTGGGGTAATTTAATAGACTATTTGTTTATTCCCGCGGCGCCACCTAGCGGTTCGTGAATGGAAACGTTCCGGACGTCATTTATTCGCGTTTAATCGTTACGTGACAGAATTCGACAAGAATTCGGTTAGCGCGTTTTAAGGTACCAGATTTCGTTTTATTATTGTGTTCAATTATTTGTCCTGACGTTTAAGGAATATTAAGTAAATTAGTGGGTATTTATATATTTATATCATTTTTATCCTCAGTTATCATTTTACCGCTGCTGATAAAGATTGACAATGGTAAGGTCATTGCTTTTTGTGCTGAGTAAGTGGAAGTTGTCAAATTGTATTTCAGTTAGAGATAGAGACTGTGGTGAATTCGACGATATGTTGGTTTGTCCACATTCTTTTTCTTTTCCTTTAAAGAGATGATGTTTAATCTTAAAAACAGAACTAATTTCGTACAATTTAAAATTTCAGGAATTGAATCGCTTTCTCTCTGAATACGAGGCTAAACTCTACACCACAAGAATATCACAGCTGTACCAATGAATTATAACTGGCAATTAGTGTATTTGAAATACGTAACATTTAATATAACATGAAATATAACCCACCATTTCGTGCTTGCCTAACACTAGAGTTTTAGTGGCATGGGTTCTAAGGATCTGGACAAGACATACCTACACATACACCCAGACAGAGAATACCAGATCAGAAGACCGATCGGAAATATTCAATTCCCAATCGGTCTGCCTGCCGGTGCCGGTGATGACTGCCTCGTTGGTCGAGCGGTTGCAAGCGCGACTGTCGATCAGGAGGTCCTGGGTTCAAATCCCGGGTTCGGGTGTTATTGGATTTTCTAATTTAGAATTTTTACTAGTGACTCAGACTCTGGAATTACGCCCGGGGTATGGCTCTCCACCTATTCCATAGGACTTAACCGTAACTGGTGAAACGTGGAAGTGTATTACACTCCTCTGCCTACCTCTTCGGGGATTACAGGCGTGATCTTAC
>DWME01006695.1:0-13370 GCA_018244795.1 Parelbella ahira ahira
CTACTCGATATTCTAAGTTAGAAAAAACATCCGGAATAAAAAATCCGGGACTTGAACTCAGGACGCTTCGATCAGCAGGTGCGTTTTCAGACACTACCACTAAGACGGTCAAATATGATATATATATTTAATGTATTTCTACAAAAACTCTGTTTACTAAACAAAGGAATTAAATAATATTTCGGGTAAGAAAAACCAAGGACGGTAATAATCCGCAAAGAACCAATTACAACCATGTATTCGCCAACGTATTACAAGTCGACAAAAAAATTACTTAATATAATTTCATATTCCAAGTTTTAATTATTTCTTTGCAATTAAAGAAACCTAAGTATATTATTTTTAATTACAATAACAACATGCTACTCATGCAAATATTTGTTACCGCAGAAAACGTTAAAGAAATTCAGACAGAAAGAAACCTCGCTGCAAAGACAAAAGCAAAAGGCTAAGGTTGGCGAAACTTATTTAGATATACCTAAAACAGAAAGAAATAATATATATTTATCTATTTCTATTCTCCGAAAGGGAAGAAGATGGCTTAAAATGACTTCACGAGACAGTCAAAACTCTTAGCTTATCTCAAATAAATAGTGAATAAACTCTGCGACATATTTTGTGCATATCTTTATCATCAACCCATCTAAGCCCACTGCGGGATATAAGCCTCTCCTAAGAGTGTTTCTCTCTGGGCATGCGAGTTAGGGATCACAGAGGACGGCTTCTCGCAACGTCCACGCTGCTGCCCGTCAGCTCCTAAGAAATGTAGCCGTGCTTAAGTAGGTCACGCCATACCGCGATGTGCCAGCATTCTAATACATCTAAAATCTATAAATGTAACAGAACAGAACAGGTTTAATATGATGCCTGGGAAACAAACTAGTACGGCTACGAATTTTGCTCATCATCGTCACCTCGTCTTGATCGGTTCGCTGGCCGTTGACTGTTTGGTTGTCTTCAAACGCCCGCACTGTTGAGAATAATAAAGAACATTCTAAGGAAGGTTTTATCGATACAACAAGACAAGTTAACATTTGAAAACGCATTTAATTTGTTGAAGAAAGAGTTGCACGCCAATATAGAGGTTTAACTAACATAATATGAAGCTTTACATAAAAAATGAAAACTGTATTGTTCTATCGTTATATTAAAATAAAACGAAAATATTAACTGGTGAAACGAGGAAATGTTTTTATTTATTTATTTATTATTTTCAAAAATCTTAGCCTATCCGTTCAGGTGGCCTAATTCGCTAGGCAAGCTTAACTACCAATTTATCTCTAATTTTTTATTTACATTAAACTTATTCCCTACTACAGTTTACAATCACATTTTCGGCGACCACTGTGAACTTATTCAGTGTGCAGCTGAATAGATCTATACGTTTTACACTCCTTTACCTAACCCTTCGGAGTCCACAGGCATGACGTTATATTAAAATACAGTGACCATAACATTTTTGCCAGTTAGTCATCTAAAAACTCTTATGTCCGTATCACTTAATCTTAAAACGCTATTTTACATTGATATCTGAAAATGTAAATAATTATTGCAGTCTGTTAACATAATAATGCGTGTAACCTCCAGGAAAGCAATAACGTATTTCTTTCGTTTCCTCTAGTATAAAACAAACATTGGAAATAAACATGCATACAAAATTGCCTCTTCAAAAGGTATATTTTGCCGTCGAACTGATTACTTTTGTCGGATAATAGTTATGAAAACATTGATGGAGGCTCAGTTTGAACAAGACAGACTGAGTTAGTCATAGATGCGTATCGCCAATAATAATAGGCATGAGAGCGGCGCGGTGGAGATAAACCAATACGTACAAAGTGAAAATTACATGCGTAACATCACGCCTATAATCTTAGAAGACTTGAGCAGCGAAGTGTAGAACACACCCACGTTTTACCAGTTATACGAGTATGTACGTCCTACAATGGAATATGTGGTGAGCTAGGCAAAAATCTAGAATCCGAGCCACTACCACTTCAAGTTGGAAAAACCCAATAGTACCCGACCCGGAGATCGAAATCTGGAACTCTCGAACAATAATCGTGCTTACGATCAATAAAAATCACTAGAACGTGGCAGGCGAAATACATATCTTCAAAATAATTATACTTTTTAAAAATACCTCTATTAAAACGGACTGCAAAAAAGGATACATTAAAAATGAATGTTAATTGAAAAAATATTTCTTTATTTTAACAGTTTCTTTTAAAATAAATAAAATTGGGCACAAAAACGGTTGCAACAAAAAACAACGCTCCAGTGCTTAATAAAAACACGTTTTGTGTTTTATATACCATAAGTCTTTACCTGCAGAAATCGTGTCTGGAATATCATTACAGAAGAACATAATTATAATCAACATATTCTGGTATAGATAGCTTATATAAATAGCACATGTATATAAAATTTAAGCATTTGTGTCGGAGTGCCGCGGTGATCAAGAGTTCAAAATGTTCACTCCGGTCTTATTAACATTGTTTTGTTACGTTGCCAGTACTTTATCCGGTAAGATAAAAACTTTGTACTTGTAGGTATATGACTATTATACTTTAATCAACGTCAAATAAAAACAAATTTGCATATCATTATAATATGATCGTTTTTGCTTATTTAACTTATCAAACATAGATTTTTTTTTTAATTTTGTGAATTCGATTGCGAGAATATAAATCTTAAATGGCTCGTTGCTTCGCGTCTATGTACATTAAATTTGATACTTGAAGTCCTTGAAGCTCATAAAAATTTGATAAAGTCCTATTTAATAGCAGTAATGTCTGTAAAGATTTACAATTAAATATTAAATAATTACGCATATATATACATATTGAAATTTTAAATATATTATAAATATTAAAAAAAGCGTCATAGATTAAAAAAAAAATTATATGGCAGTTCATAAAGTTGCCGGATTTTACAATTACGCTGTATATGCCTAATAATAGTAACCGTACAATCTTTCTTTCTGTGTATAACTACATGACGGCAGTTGTATAATATTTCATTATTATTAAACAGTTTTAATACGTAAATAGAGCCAAACACTGATTTCATAATTTTTGCTCATTATCTTTAAGCGAAATAATACCCATTTGTCATTCCACTGTTGGAATATGGGTCTCCTCTCATATTGAGAGGGTCAAGGCCATAGTCTGCCACACTGGCCAAGTGCGGGTTGGCAGACTTCACACACCTCAGAAATTTTTTTTTTTTTTTTTTTATATATTTAATATATTATAATAATGATTGATTATAATCTGTATGAGATACAGCCGACACAGTTGTTGCATTAATTGTTTGTTTCGTAAAATTTGTGTATTAAATGTAAAGAACTAGGAAATAAATAATTGAAGCCTAACACGATGTAGCTAGAAAATGAGTGTATTGATACGTGTAGAAACCAGTGTTTAAGTCGCAAATGTTTATAGCTGGCTTATGATGTAGAGACTAATAAATCTGAAGGTTCTAGGAAGTCGGAACCTTAGCATCGTAGACTGGCAGGGCAGACGCCTTAATTTTGTCATGCATGTGCATGTGACTCTGGAAAATGTTCAATTATTTGTTGACTCGAATAACTGCACCTCTATGAGCAAGACTTGGGCACCATTTGTTTTTAGAGAGCATAATGAGGCATAGAGTACAGAACACTATAAGTTAGCAAAAATCCAGAGCCTCCTGAGATGCATAGAGCTAAAGAGATTTAATTGACTAAAAATTCAATAAAATTATTCAGGACTCCTTATGAAAATTCTTTTCTAGTGTTTATCAGCATTCATATAACTTTATTAATAGCTTTATCATAATTTCACTTAGATAGAGTCACGTTTAAAGCACACAAATCAATCACTAAATTCTACATTATGTGACAAGTTTTATGATGGCATAATTTCTTTCGATTAATTCAAACTCAATCTTAAAACAAATAATGTTTTGGGACAACTTATACAATTATGTGTCTTTGCTATTGTAATCTGAGAATAATAATAATTTCACATATGACTAACTTCACTCGTATGATTGTCTCGATAGTTGAGTGGTTGGAAGCGGGACTCCTGATCGAAAGCTCCTCTACTCGATCCCCGGTCGGATATAACTGGTCGGGTCCAACTTGATATTCCCAATAGTACATCGCAACCTGCACTTGTGCCCGGTATATGGCAATAGGCTCATACCTATTCCACAGTGGAACGTAATAATACTCGTGTTGCTGTAGAATCGTGGGAGTGTACACTACTCTGTCTACACTTTCAGGGAAATACAGGCGCGATGTTACATTATAGTTATTGTGAGAGTTAGTGTCGTCGGGTTTGTCATGAATGAGCGCCGTTACGACGTGAGCCCGGCGGCTGTTTGTCGGCGCGTTAGTGCGGGCCGAATGTGGGGCGCCGGCGCTATCGGCCGCTACGGCGCGGCGCACACCGGGGCCTCAATATTCCCTATTGTTGCTCACTATATGTATATTTGACATTAGATAATTGAAGTCGATTAAAAAATGTAATCCCTAACTATTGTATTGTTTTTCGGTATTTCCAGTATTTGCCACTGTTGCCCACTATATGTACATTTGACATTAGAAAATTGAAGTTGATTGAACAATTTACAACCATTGTATTGTTTTTCGGTATACCATTTGGAGAGTTGATTTTATAGTAGCGTTGAAAATAGATATTGTAATAATTGTCACGTGTCATGTCGTTATTCCAGCACATTCACGTAGTGGGCAGAGAGTAGGAAGTGCCTAATATATCTATACTTAGAGACATGAAGCGCTTTTTCATTATTTAACTTCACTCATACACGCGCTTTGGTAAAAATAATTTAGCAATATTAAAACATAATTATGTTATTTATATAATAAATAATCACAGCGTAATTACTAAATTAATTCACCAAGTTTTTTGATGTTACTTGTCTTATTTCTATATTTTCTAAGAATTAATATAAAGTCAACTGATGATAAAATGAGTCGGTACATATTATGCTAATTTAAATTCTAATTTAGCTCTATTTTAAATTAATCTAATTTAACTTTAAAATAGCTGGAACTATTAGCAACTTAAATAGATATTAATATATTATTGCTTATTACTCAAAACAGATTCTTGTGCCCATGTTGAATTTTTTTGGTAACTTTTATTAGATGTATAAAAATTTAATCCTTTGAAGCATACGTTCCTATTTGCTAATTGCGACTTTTAGTAGTAAATTTTAAAACGAAGTATAAAGAGATATGGTCCAGATTATCCTCCAGTGTGTCGCCGGCCGCGCGGAGGATCGGCGGCGCGCGCCCTCTGAAGCACCGCCTCGAAAGCCTTTCCGTGTTCCGCGCACCCCCGCCCGCGCCCACCGCCCGCACCCCCCGCCCGGCACAATTAAATCGATACTCTGATGAATTCTCCGCCGAATGTGAAAGTCTGCTTATCTACACGCCGTGTTAATAACCGCTTCGTGAGGAGACGCACTCCAATATGTACATATCTATATGGAACTCACATTAGTCTTGCTACCAACAAACTCTTCTTCCATTTCTTCATATTTCGTTAGCGGCTTAACCATTTAGGTATGGGTCTTGGCCTCCTCAAAAATGTTTTGATGTTTCGCTGTCACCAGAGATCTTCTTTCACGATGTTACTTTGCTCTAGAGACAGATCTTTTTCGACGCAATTTTACTTATAAACAACCTAATAAAACGGCATCGAAAAAAGAGACACAATTTCAAATTCTATTTCTGTGATGCATAAAGAATGTACTTTTGACGGACTATGATTATTTCATTAATTTGTTTTTATGGAATTGTTTCGAATTCCTTCTTTGTTCTGGCATTTATTAAAAATAATTAAAATAGTGTATTTAAATATATTTTTTCTAATACATATATAGTTTTTTGAACACTTAGTCCTTTTTAAATAAGTAGATACTCGTATATAAATGTATTGCTTTACTGGCAACCCTTAAAACAAATGTATGACACCTACCTACATAGATAGATATATACTGGTATGTCGTATTTCTGTAAAGTAGTTACTCGCGTGTCGTCTAGTACTGTTCGACACTAATCTAGATCTAATCAAACTAATTACTGTAGAACTTAGTAGCAGACAGTAGGGACACTGGACCCGAGTAGGTACTACAGATAACTTATCGGGAGTATGAATAATTATGTTTGACCAACATACCTCAATAATTACCGTAAAAATATTCTACTATGACATAATATTCTGAATTTTGAAGCGACACGGCAGCCTTGTGTCGAGAGAAAAATTTAACATCCGGTGCTCTCTGCCTACCCTATAATAGACCTTGGAGGAAAATGTACCTAATAATAAGAATATTATATGAGGCGAGTTTTAGGTAAAAAGTTTTTGCTTTATAAGGGACGGGTTGAGTTTAGACTTGAAGATAGGCTAAATATCTTGTGAGGACATTGGAGATTGTTATGACAGTGAACGAGAACGTCATGAGAGAACTTAAACACTTGGTCACCGTCGTAGAAGCTTCTCAACCTAAGAAAAGACTGGTGTAAAGCAACGGTTCATTAAAAGGAACGAAAATGACAGATGCAGGTAGATAAGTCATGACCGCTGTATAACCATGAAAGAACTTATTAATAAAATATATTGAGTTCTAGAGGAAACTCACATTTTGTTTATTGTGTATAATGTTCTGAAATGCTAAAATTCAATTAATTGCAGACCAATGTTAACAATTCACATCTCCAACATAACAATTCACATCTCCTCCTAGACTTTATTGTGTAGGTATAACGTTCATAGTTTTAACATTAGCTAACATTCAATTAAAAGCAGAACAATTTTAACGATTTACAGCTCCGAGACCTATGTAGATATACAAGTACAATTAGTCACAAGAAATATTTGTGTACTTGCAGTTTACATATGGAATTTACATCGCAGATACCTAGGCGTAGTTGTATAACTTGGACACGGGACATAGAGGCTGTTGAGAGGCTCTACATCACGTTGATGAACGGCGCGGGTGAAGGGCGCGGCGCGACGAGAATGCCTAGGAAGTGGTGCGCTGTTCAGGCTATCGCGCTCAATTTACGGCATGCGACCTGCGATAGTGACAGTGCGGCAGGTCTAGCAGTACCTGCTAAATATTTCTTCAACAAAGCTGGAAATTTGAGTTATACAATGTAATTAATATTACTATTATTTCGAAAATTTCTAAAACCGGCTTACATGTGTGAAGAGAATGATGAATGTGGAAAAAGCGCGGCAGGTATGCAAGGATAGGGAAATTTGGCACTCCGGGCTCTCCGTCTACCCCTTACGGGATTTAGCGTGAAGATATGTATTGTTTTGAAAATAGTAATAGTAATAAGAACGCAGTATTTATAGAGAAGATTCAAAAAAGTTGAATTATATTGCAATGGATATGTATGAACTCTGGAATCTGGAAATGTATGAACACTCAAATATTTGTCCTAGGTGGGAATCGAGCCCATAATACCCGACTTAGTAGACAGGTTCACTAACCACTGGACCAAGGGGTCAATCAGTTCAGTCGAGAGTTAATATCTTCCAACATTCACCTCTTTGCATTAATCGGCAACATACTAAAACTACTGCCCCTATCTATAATTTCATTATCTAGTGAAAGTTATACATTTTGATTTTTAAATATTCTTTATGCCAAGACTTATTTGATTAACCCATCGGTAACACGTCCCAGGAGGGCGGTGTGGTTGCGCGGTTAAATACAATCTATCCTACCGCAAATTGAATTCTACCTCACGGACGCTAGCGTGAATCATAATTACACGCAGAGAAATAATACGACTTCGAACGGAAACAAATAAAAACATTCGATAAAAAATATTTCCCCACAAAAAAACTAAGCGACACGAAAGATTAGCGGCTTAGGAGTATCAGAGTGGCAGCGCTAACGTGACGTACGTACGCTGCGCGGCCACCTCTCGCCGATCCTTGGTAAAAAGCGTAGATGTGGTGGCGATAAATTGCAGCGAGCCCCATTAAGAGGCTACCGGGCGCGCCTACCTCTTATTAATAATTCAAATATTATAACTCCGCATTAAACCGAGTCGGCGGCGGGAGGCGCACCTCTCTCTCGCACCCTGTCGCGCCTACCGCGAACGCTACCGACAGAGCGGGATGGAAAGCCTTTGTTTGTTGGCTATTAATAACAGAAAAACAAGCCGATCGGAGTGGATTAACACATTAACGGGTCGGTTGTCGCCGGTATAAAAGCATTCTTGATACGTGTCGGGCTCCGAGGAAAAAAATTCGGTGACAAGGCTCTCAGGCGGCACAATTAGTAGGACTTGTAGCCGCCAGTGGTCCAGACCATTCGATACTTTATGTGACGTCAGGCGACGTAATATGCCGGCGATGTGGCCGAGCCGATATTATTAAAGGTGAGCGCTTGAAAGGTTCAGATTAGCCGCGTTCCGCGATTGTTTGCGCGTAATGGCACGCAGGCACGCTGGCGCACGGCAAGCGTATCCGAACGTACCGGGTCGTCTGCTCACGTTATCCAACGTAAAGTTTTATGATTTTTGATCGATAGCTCTTTGGCATAATTGATTCATAAAACAAACTTTTTATACAGACAAAATGTAACTTTTAATCTACAGGGGGATCATTTGCATACATACCTATATAGCTAAGAATAATACCTAATACCTAACCTTCCCAGCAGAACAAGATATAGATCTTATAAGCCGCAACAGCTTGTTAATTAATGAACGCACATGTAGAACTCAAACGGTAGTGAACTGGAAACTTAATATCGAAGCAGAGGAGGCCAAGGCAATAAATACAGGGACCGTGAAAAGTCAACGATAATCATACTGACCTACCGTTAACGTCCAAGCGTCAGCAGATATAGCGCGCCGGGCGTGCATTCATCGGATTCGCCCTAATTAATTACCTTCGACTCCACAAAAAAACGTGCGGGACTTGTAGCGCTAAGAGTAGCGGCGCCAGGACCCGGCCGGGCGGTTTAGGGGACCGGGGCGGGGAGGGGCCCGGGTCCTAATGCAGGCGCCACAGATAAGCCGCGCATGGGAAAGTGTCCCCGGCCCGTCGACTCATTACCGTAATAATCCACTCGAATGGGTTACGAGTTACGACACTTAGACGAAACTCCATACGTATGGACATATGCGTGTCAATTAGTAAGACGCGGCGACGCTTTCTTCGCTTTACAATGCTGTCGAGTCGATGTTAATATCTGGCTAATCCAAAGTCCACTAAGTTCTGGAATCGTGTGGCTATTACGACCACATGGACATTGACCGTGGCACGCCATGCCTGTGGTTGTACTGCGGTCATACGACGGTCAACGTTTACGCTGAATGACATGTCTTTGCCATGCTTGACTCATGACCGCGATACCGTCTATCGAAGTACCAATTTTACAAACCATCTGGAACATTCCATTTGTTTAATGAGTGCCAAAGAATAGAAGGTATAATATAAGTCAGTTATTTAGATAGATATAGATATTTCCGTAGTTCCCGCAGCATCGTAGTCTAAGGTGCAAATGATTGTTTAACAGTCAGATCCTCCAATTCGTAAACGTCTCCATTTGTAAGGATATTACCTATATTTCTTATTTTGATAAAACATTTCTCATAACGCATACATTCGGTCAAAAGGAAATTTAATGAAACAAATAAATATGTGTGCGTGCGGTGTGAGATATGCACGAGCGTGTGTGCGTATATGTGCTTATGTATGAATGTGTATGTGAATTTTTACGTCCATGTGTGTGTATGAGTGCGCATATGTATATGAGTGCGCGTGTGTTTATGAGTGCGTGTGTGAATGTGTGAGTATGTGTATATGTAACTTTTTTGTAGTTTCTGCTAATTCTGTTGTATTTGACAAAATTAAAGCAGTGTTACCGACACGAAACAAAACTGGGGTCCAAAAAACAACAGTCATTTGACAAACAGACTCACGAGGTATTTTCTGTCATGAGCCCACTGGACATCAGGTACTCCGTCGCCACAGGCGACGTGACGATATAAGCATACCGCGCTAATGGGTTATTATACTTGCAATTATCACTGACATTTAAGTTTGACATTTAATGACAAAAAGACTTTTTAACTAGCATACTGTGTTTGTTACTTTCCAATAGAGTGACATATCTATAGAACAGTCTAAATGTTCAATTAACAGTGCTGATGCATTTTTGAGTCATGGGTAGGTATTAGAATTCTGGAGGTGCCTTTCGCCATCTTTTTTCTCCCAACCTATCATAACTCAAAAGACGCCAATAAGCAATGAAGAATAACTGTAGCAAGAAGTACATTTACAGGTACAACTTGTAATGAATAAAACTAATTATATTGAATTGATACCTTTCAATATTTATTTCATCATATATGTATAAAATACTCTAGGTATTAACATATTTGCACGTAAAGTCTAACAGAGCAGAGATTTTTGGCACTCGGCGTCCTTGCCTATCCCGTAAGGAACTTGGCGAGATAACGAATTATGTAACATATTTACGATTGCGCGTAAAACTAAAGGTATAATATCAGCTGTGTCAAACCAATCCTAATAATGTGAAGGTTATAAAAAAATTAAACATTTAAAAGAACGCGAATGAGCCCGCGCGACAAGCGCGCCGACATACGACACGTTCATTAACATAACTCGTTCCTGTCTTTTGTTACTGCGATAGAGATCTGTTTTGCGCTTACGAATATCGTCGCGTCTCTATCATTCGTCAAAACCGCATTACTTCAATTACTTCGGCATAGATTAGCGATGTGCAGTCAACTGCATTACATATCCATGACCATATTCAAATTCTCATTCAATGCAGGCTATTCACAAATACATTGCTTCTTATAAAAAGAATGTAAGAAACTCTAAATTTAAACATAGCCTGCTCTATATTAACGACCAAATCGATTTTAGTTTTGTATCAATGCGGGCTTCCAATACATTGCTTTTACGAAAAATCGTGAAGAATACTTTATGGGTCTGGTATATATAATAGTGCGAAATGGAAAAATATTGTTGACGAGGCCAAAATCCACAAAATGTTGTAACGCTATAGAAAGAAGAAAATATACGGCACAGCTTATTTGATGAGAAACATTACTGAGACATTAATATGTAACTGTTGTCCTACATATTATATTTGTAAAGAAAAGTTTTTAATTGCCAAAAAAATATTATTATTATTGCTCGTGTAATGTCAAATAGTTTTGCACACTGAAATACAAGAATACCAATACTGCCGCATACAGGAAAAATAGATGCACCGTTGTCAGAAGCAACGTCACCGGTGAGAACTCTACAAAGAGGGTCATATTTGCATATATGTATATATATATGCATATTATGAAGAAATAGGCTCTTATTTAGGATTTAATTATATGTGAGAGTTTAAATAATTAATAATCAATATTTTAATGATAATAAATATAAACGAATACTGTCACATCTGCCGCGGAACTGATAACCGTTGGAATAGATGTGTTCTGGAGTGGAGACCGCGTCTAGGCAAACGTAGCGTAGGACGCCCTCCAGCTAGGTGGAGTGACGATATACGGAAAGAAGCTGGCAGAAGTTGTAAATGTTTTGAGCTCTATGGCTTGATAGAGTCAAGCTTATTACAATTACTGTTAATTATATTAGAGTTACAATTGTTCAATTATATTTTTGTATAAGTACCTCCATAGCCATTACTTTACATACGCAAGTTTAAATGGAAAACACGGCTTGAAGGAAGGGCGCGAAGAATATAGAAGACGCACGACAGGTGCAAAGGATTGAGATATTCGACACTCGATGCTCTCTATCTACTCTGTAACAGACTGATGCGCGATTATACAAAAACTAAAAATAATTAAAAAAGAAAGTATATCACTCGGTTAAAAATAAAGCGAACAGATATTTTAAAATGTACCAACGTTATCTAAACTCAATGCATAACTCGTTAATAGTAAAATAAATCGATTAATCGTATCGTTGCATAATATACGAAACATTAGAGCCCAACAACATGCTTGTGTTGACGACGGAGTTGAACGTACATGATCTCGCTGACATTTAGCTGGATTCGAGTCGCGGGGAGGCTGTATTGCAAGCGAAGGTCGCGTTTTCAACCACATCATTAATTCGCATTTTAATGTAATATGCAAAAACGTATTACATTTTGCAATAATGTCACTATTATATGTATGTATGATAGGCTAGCATTTGACCGCGTTCTTGTCTGATGTGAAGCGCAGATGTCCCTAAGATGGAGCACGCTTGCCTATTCACCCTCGTTTAATTCATATTTTACTGCAATATGCAAAAACGTATTGTAGGTACATATTGCCTCAATATTATCGCGGTATTTAATCGTTATCTACTCATAGTTACTTTGAATAATTCTTTGGGTGTATTTTCATGGAAAATTCAAAAATGTTGCCCAGGAAATAGGCATTTGTTGCAACTCTCTACAAAACACACCGCAGTGCATAACATTTATACCATTTCTCAGCAGTACATGGTGTTAATATTTTAAAAAATAAACCATGTGATGACTGCCAAGGTGCACTTGGCCAACGTAGCAGACTATGGTCATGACCGACTATGAGAAAGAACCCGTGTTGCAATGGAGTGATAAAATAGTTGAAAAATAAAATAAAGTAGGTATACGGAACATTTTCGAAGATGGCTTCCTTTCTTAATCCGTTGTAAATCGATCTTATCACTGAATCATTATGACGAATCATTGACCTAACATGACATCTGCCGACTTTTATTAGAACTAATACAAAACATCAGTTTGTAGGGATTTATCGAAGTTAACTGATAATCGTGGGAGTCTACTCCACTCCTCTGGCTACCCCTGTGGGGAAATACGGGCCTGATGTCATGTCAGATCAGAAAAATAACACAAATATGGTATCACAATTGTTTTTGAGACTGATTGTGATATTTTACTGAGAGGAAGTGACGTAAAATTTACTTTTTATTATTATATCATCACATCAGGTCCCTCACGGGGTAGGCAGAGAGCAGGTACCATGTACCTCTATCTTTACACACCTGACATGCCTTTTCTATATTCATCACGCTACAAAATTTCTACACATTCGTGCAGGTTTCAGAGACTCCTGACTGGGACGTCAGCCCATCGAGAATTTCACGCTCATTAGACATAAAATTTGAAAATTAATTCACTCTGACTACATTAATGGTATATGGACATATACTAAGAGATAAACGTTCTATGTACTTCCAAACATTATCAAATAACCGCGATGGGTTACTTTAATAGCATAACATCACGCCTGAATTTCCTTAAGTACAGACAAAGAATTATACTCTAATTTTTAATCAATTATTTTA
>DWME01006696.1:0-13369 GCA_018244795.1 Parelbella ahira ahira
CCCGCACTTGGCCAGCGTGGCAGACTATGGCCTTAACCCTCTCAATATGAGAGGAGACCCATATTCCAACAGTGGATTGACAAATGGGCCGATTATAATCATTTATTTTTTTGATTGTGGGCATATAGTTATTGCTTCTTTTTCTTGGACAGTATGATTTCTTCACTTTAAACTACTTATTAGTATGTAAATTAGTAGTTTTTTGCTTATTAATAGAATACTATTGATCGACGAAGTTAATTCATTTATTTTTTTGGAAGATAATTTGTAAACAATTTCCTCTTAGCATTTCTTCAAAGAAATGGTACTTCAAGATGATGCAAATCAAACACGATATGATTGCTTATCCGTGAAGAGAATAATGTTACATAAACTACCAGCGGAATTATATGATTGTCAGATGATTACACTAAAATTATATTTCAAGTTGCGTTTCCTCTTGGGGTTATTTCAATACAGTTGCTTGTTAAGTTGTCTATATCTCTATTTGGATCAAAAGTATCCACATATATATTATTTTCTTAGATCGTCTTTGAACAATGTTTTTGAAAGCTCTGTCACATTTTGTGTAAAACCGATATCATACTTTGTTAAGCCAAGTTAATACCAATTTGTATTAAAAAAAAATATTCTTTTGCATTTTTATTACTTTTTTTCTTTTAAATATAATATTTTTTTTTGCAACACGTTTTAAATTAATTATTATGTAATATATCAAAATATTAAAACTTGATCGACAAACCTTTGAAATACGATAATATGTGGATATCACAATTCACCTAATTATATTGAGGAGTTTTTTAGTCAGAAACAATATTTAATATATTTATTACACATTCTTTTTTATCGGAATATCCATTGATTCACAAAATCCTGTTGTTGTGTTTATCATGGCATGCTATAGCAATAACTCTATTACTTTCCTTCTGAGCAACCCATTTAGTTGTTGTATAATTAGGTGGCAATTGTGTAATGTCGCTATCTTATCGAAACGGAAAGGTCAGCGCAAATCGTAGCGTCGAACTTCCGAGCAGTAAATAATGAACTGATGTTACAATTATTGCCACTTACCATAAACAATACATATCATTTATTAAAAGTAATTTGATTGACGTTATGATATACAGCGACCTTAAAAGTTATCAGTGTGGAGGAAGAGATAACGGACAAAGTAGGCATTTTGTTGAAGAAAAATATGTTCCTCAATTTTAGAGTACATTATAATCAGAATACTGTACAACAAAACTCACATTCGGAGTCAAGGTGCGTAGATAACTCCTTGGATTTTGAAGCGTAATAGTAGTCAATAAAATATATCAATTGTGCCATTTTAAATTTAGCTGACGTTTTCGAGGACAGACCAGTAAAAGCAAAGTTCAGACAATGTGTAATTTTGATAATAGCATTTGCCGTTGTAATATTTACGTTGCGGACGAGTATCGCTGTGCTCTCCGTTTGAACCCATAATCGTACTGTGCGCAGTTGGCAGAGGATATCCTAGTTTGTTTATTCTATCCGCACTGGGGTCGCGTTGAATTGTCGTGTAGAAATGTTTGCTACAATAATGGTTGTACTGCCTATATCTAACACTACACAAACGTTGTATTTTAAGTACACTGCAAGAACCATTATAAGCTCTACAATTCGTTCCACCTACAGATGTTTGAATACTCATTAGCAATGATTTTAAAAGCACAGATACTTTACTTTTCATGTTGGTTTAAAAATTAACATTTTTAATGTGATTAAATAACTACAATTAAATTATTGTTGGAATACTCGTTGCTTTACTATGCTACTACTCTCTTTGCTTACTATGGCCATGAAAGAAAATTATGACTTTAATAGCTGCGGCATTGAACTTAATGTCATATTTTCTATTTGTGCACACTCATTGAAGTAGAATTGCATAGAAAACGAAAGTCGTTGTAGAAAGTGCAAGTGTACGCTATTATGGTTAATTTAACCGCAAGTTTTATTTGCCTCAGCGGAAAGACAGCGCGAAAGCATAATGAAGTGATCTCTATTGGATTTACTGAGAGCTCGCTAGAAGTGGTCTTGCTCGTACGAAGTAAATACTGATTTATTGAAGTGTTTTTTTTTATTTACCTACAGTAGTGATAAAATTGAAGGAACTCAAATGAAGTATATTTTGCGTGGCAAAGAGTAGGTACCTTAGATACATTTTAAAAAAGCAATCTTCTTGCTGAAATGGATGTGCCTATTTTACCATTTAAACCAGAATGTAATTCAAGCATCAGGCACTATTTCCTTGAAAAATTTCAACTCCATATTTGTTATATGGTCCATTCATTTCATAATATGGGTCTCCTGCCAGAATAAGAGGGTTGAGGCCATGTAGAAACCATAGATTTTTTCAAATATTATCTTGACCCAAAACTCATATAACGTCCCTGTATAAGACTTCCTAATAACAATTGTAAATGTACAGATGAGTCATAACTCTACTAAATTAATGTAGCAATAAATGTCATGTTCTACCACGGTCGCGTGTAACTGAAACTCAATTTTAGTATTGTATTGTTTTATTGTGTCGTTTCCCATCGTTTTCTGTGTAATTATTACTTAGTTTTACAGACTCTATAGCTACTTTTCTCCTGTTGATAGTAGAGAGAATAATAATTAATTCTATTTTCAAACCTGGAATTCAACCCGTCTGCCGTTTTAGCTGTAATTGTTGTGCTTGTAATATAGTTTTTCGTTCTGAATTTGAAAGACCGTATTTCGAAGTCGAGCTGCTTACGGGTAATAGGTAAGTTTTACATTAATAAATATCGATTGTTTACATTAATAAATATCGATTCACACTGAATCATAATGTTAATTTACTATGTATAATAAAAAAGTTCGACTAAAACATCGATAAAATTACGAAAACGACAAAACTTGGAGCACAAATTGGGCTCTTACGAATACAAAGTGCGTTTAAACAGCAATAAAAACACCAATTTCTTTGCTGCCAGTCAAATCAAAAATAAATTGTTTCTGTACACAGTATACGTAAGCTTTTAGAACTTCTGCTGATTTCGATGTATTTTGATCACGATTAAGTATTCTGTATTTGCCCGGCCCAATATTGGCAATCATTTGTACGCGCTAAACATTTTTGAAACGTTAGCAGGAAAGGATTCGAATTATTAAAACCTTACATACAACATACGAATTTATTCTAAAAGTTGTTTTAATTGCATTCTCGTTTTCTCTTCTCTTTTGTACTGCTATTATGTAAATTTTGAATAGAGATTTATTTTATAGCAATTTTAGCAAAGCAAAGCAAAGCGGTAAGCAAAATTTATATCTGATCTTTCATCTTTAATCTTAATTCTATCGTAATTTGTATATACGAAACATCACGGCTAGTTCCCGAACCGGTAGACAGAACAATGTAAAACACTTTCACGTTTCACCAGTTACCATTTTTATCGTAATATGTTTTTCTAAACGTATTCAACGTAAAAATACAAATGCAAATCGTATTTACTAAATCGCCGTTCAAGTGGCGATGACATCTCGTCGATCGTTCCAACCACTGCGGCCACCCAGGGCGACAGGGTCATGTGCTCAATTAGTGACCATTTATCAAAGAATCTTACTCATTTAAAGCCATTGCTAACTCGGATTTAGAATTTGGCTTATTCACGCGCGATTTATGTAAGTTTTCAGGATAATTTTTACTTGATTGTAATGATTACTATTATAATACAAGAAGTAATTTAACAACGAAAGACAGTGATAGCCTTGAAATTTACAGTTAAGCCTCCCATTAATTTAACCTTGGTTTCAAATCATGATGCGCTTTATAAAAATTGCGCTTATTAGAACTAATTATCGCTTGTTATAACAGTAAAAGGAAACATCGTAAGGAAACTGGTACACCTTAGAGTTCTCCAGAATGTTCCAGAAGCGTCTACCATACCACATTTTGCCAACATGGCATACTATGACTTGAATCCTTCTTATTCCAAGAGGAGTGTATCCAACAATAGAACGATAATTGATCGGATAGTGATGATAATTTTACTGTTAAATGTTTCGTCAGTATTTATACACATGATTATATATTTACCGGCTTAACTCACGTACGTTTTTCGGGATGGCCCGTCTAGTTTCGGATCTATACGAGGTCCTTCCTCGTGAGCTCCCGTTTGCAGGTCCAGGTCGCGGAGGAGACTCGAGTGATGATAATGTTTGAGCAATCTTATACTAAGAGAATTATACTGCTGTAGAAAAAGTGCCTAATGTTAAAGGCAAAGGACCTAACTGATTATGAAAGATTGGGAAAACGAGGAAAATTACGTTTCTTAAATATGTTTTTGTTATATGGGTACATATAGATACATAACAGTTCGAATGACAAAGTGGTTGTTTATTTATTGGCTGAATATAAAAATAATATTAGATAAATGGACACCAGTCGTATGAAAAGTTAAAATAACCGTCACGTGAACGGTCAAGTTCACCGAACACCATTTGGATCTGGTCGTGTAACAAAAAGCTTGTGACATATGGACAACCAGACGCATGAGTCACTCTGTTCAATTGATCTATTTTATTTCCTCTCGCGCACCAGATGCGTTTCATCCATGACTCTTAATATTAATGGGACAGATAGGTCATGGGACATCAAATATGGTATATCCCAAACTGTAAAATAGGAATATTAGATATGTTTGGATCGGTTTCCGATGTGTAACTTACAAATCTAATGTATTTATACATTTCGTCAAAAGGAATTTATTAACAATTAACGTATCTATAAAATTCAAATAAAGAACGGAAACTTCAGTATAATGACGGTTGTGACCTTTGTTGTGTTTCGCATGTGGAGGTGACAATGTTACAGCAGTGCAGTGCAGTGAAATGAGCTCAGGTGCTCTGAGGGCGACTGTTCTATTATTACATGATTGAAATTTATTCCTATAGTCCCAAAGTGGATTACTTCTCATGAATCTTGGTTATATGCTTATTGCCAAGAAAAAGAGGTGTGAGGATACCTCCATTTAGGTATAAGTATAGATAAAAAAACTCTCAGAGTAAGAAGTGACTTTTCTTGTTATTCTCTGTCGACTGTTGTTACCGTATTATATTTTTATAGCTTGGGACGCCCCTTGGATCAGATGACCCGGGAAGTCTTGACACAGCCCACCAGTGCATTGTATGGGAATTAGCTGCGTGTAGGTGACACTGTTAGCCTCGAAAATTGCGGTGCATATCAAGTGCAGTCAAGTCGAACAAGTTATATGAATTTTAAAAGCTCGCAATAAAAGGATTTGTTTTTTTTTAATGGTTTTGAAACGATTTATTATCAAGGCTTAGGTTTAGTACGATCACTATACTTAATGTATTTGATGATGGTAATAAAGTCCCATGACGTTGCAGTTGACATCAGTAGAGGTCAAAATCGACATAAATTTAAGT
The DNA here is from genome assembly GCA_018244795.1 of Parelbella ahira ahira. Classification (NCBI taxonomy): domain Eukaryota; kingdom Metazoa; phylum Arthropoda; class Insecta; order Lepidoptera; family Hesperiidae; genus Parelbella; species Parelbella ahira. The sequence continues at coordinate 5,440 of DWME01006696.1, forward strand.
AGATAAACAATGCAGTCTTGTATTTAAATGCCTACATGTTTTGAACCACTCAAGTACAATGAATAATAATATTTAATTCGAATTACTCAAGTTTTTTTTATAAAATGGTTTTAGTGATATAATTACGCGGATTGGATTTCTTTTTGAGCTTATATCTAAGGCGCTATTCGTTGGATTTTTAGAAATATTTGATTATCTCACGTTTAATTTCAAAAGGTAACATAAAAAAGGTGTGAACCAGAGTGTGGTAGAACTGTGATGCACGGTCTCATAGTGAAAGTTTCACGCGGATTTTATATTGGAAACAATCAGTAGACAATTGCCATACATTTTCAAAGATAATAATATCTTCGAATAATTCTACACGCAGCTATCTGATTCTTAACCAGACAAATGAGAAATTTCATAAATAATTCTCTAAATACATAAGACATATTATTATTACAAGTAGTTTATGCTCAGATCTCAGAAAAACCACATTAGTCCCACAAATATTTTTTCTGGCCCATCAATATAATACCAAATGGCGTCATCCCATGGGACATAAAACGAAACTGGTGAAACGTGGGACTGTACTACACTCCTCCGCCTACCCCTCTCTATTACGAGCGTGATGTTACGTTGTCACTAATGGCTGGCGTTTAATGACTATATTAGCGTTACGTTACCCAATGGTTAATATCTCTTTGACTATGTTACTGATACATTGTAACTAAATAGTTACCGCCTAATGACTGTACACCGATAATGGGAACCTTAGTTCCTGAGCCACTTAATTTTAACCGTAAAACGAATATCAGATCGACTTATGTAGGGCTGTGATGACAAATGGATAGACCAGTCGCTGGCCGGCCACGACATTATTTGCGTCCCATGACGTGATACCGATCACATCTGTTCTGCTATACCGTATTATGGCCTAAATGATATATCGGCAAACGGGGTTTAGATTTTATCTTCTCTTGTTTTAGGGTTTTCACAATACTAACATAACATAATATAACGCCTTTGTTTTTTACCCTACGGGGTAGACGGAAGTGTGTAGAACAATTACACGTTTTAGCGGTTATTATACATACTACCGTAGAATATTGGGTGAGCTTCAATAAGCTCCATTCACGGGGAACAAATCCAAACTCCGAGCCCCTACTTAGGTTTTCGAATTAGTAAATCCCGATAAAATGCTCGTCCGGGGTATCGAACCCAAGACTTATTGATTAGCAATCCCGCTTGCAACCACTGGCAATCAAAGCGATCGCTTTCCTCAGTTACTGACCTATCACCTATCAATAGATTACTTAACTAGTTAAGAACTTTATGTGGGGGGAAAAATTAAAATATTTTGTTAATAAAGTTATCTTAAAGCGACATTCTAATTCACATACATAACTCCTCGACATTTTAAAACAATGGGTCATTCAAAATGTAATTACACGGTTTAGTCATAATAAAAAGTTAACTATTAATAAAGTCTCATTTAATTTCATATAGCTTTTACAAATAACAGTTCATTTACATTTACATTGAAATTTATAGGCATTTAGTATTTTGTTTTCGCCACAGTAAGTATATCGTCGATCTCGTTCTGTAAAACGCATTCCTCTTGTTTACATTGATAGATAAGGACACAAAGCTTTGCGAACGTTTGTTAAAACACGTAGGCGTGTAATGGACGATCCTTTACCGATATTTTCATAGAAAGTTACGATTATTCGAATTTGGCGTGTTGTAATCGTGGTTACCGGTGATCTGGACATTACTTTCATTGCGGTCAGTTCAGTTAATTCATACTTGTCAATGACCTACACAAAGTAATAACGTAATGGCCGTCATTAATGATCAATGATTTGAAATTGTAATGACTGAAAATTTATTGTTTTTGCGATTCATATTAAAATTATAATGTCTTTGTAAATGCATTGTCTTTACAATTCGTATTTATTTTCGTACAGTCGAATTTTATCGTAAAGGGTATATGTATGTGTTTTAATTTGTGAAAGGGTAATGTTAACTTTATATCACCATGCCTGAGCAATGTAACTAAATGCGTTTTCCTCATAACCATTAACAAAGCCGCAGGCGGTATGTGTCTCGTAAAAAGAATACTGAAATTGTGTTTAATTAAACACAATTTAACATTATTATTTGTTATACGCACTTTAGCATTTTGTTGTATGAAGTTTGATATAAAAATGTAGACGGTTTTTAAAAATATTTAAACTGTTAAAATTTATTTAATGATGATTGGATTTGGATTGGGATTATTTAGGATGATTGGAAATTGGATGATTCTTTATTTATCAAAGACTAAACTTGTGGTACAAACTTTAAGGAAATACCAAAGGTTTCTACTTGAACCAAAGACTGAGAAACCCCATCCGAGTCTCGGCCATTGTCTTTCAAAGTGACCAGCATTTGGCACGTAAAGTATCTCTTTAAGGCACACAATGCACCGTCATTGTTTCAAAACTTGAATTTGAATGGTTTAGGGTCTCTCTAATATGCTTAAAACTGATAAAATCTTCGTAGGTGACAATAAGGTAACCTGTAAAATATTCTCGCCTAGCATTTAGCCAGTACATATATACCTACTACATTTGTATATGTGCAAGATATTAAGGGAGATATATAAACGTATATCAATATTGCAAATAGTTTCCTCTTTAATATATGCATGAAATAATTGATTGTCATGGCTCATGAACCAGTAATAAAACACGCGGAATAACTATAAATATTGATTCCGCGCCTAAGCTAATCATGCTTGCAGTGCACTAAATCACTCATTTCGATGTATCCATATTGACTTTAAACATCCAATTACAGTACTATAAACCCATCCTCATTTACATAAATTATTCAGTGAGGAAGTACTGTTCGCAAATATGTTACGGAAATGGTCTTTGATGGGCCACAAACGCGTTACTCGCTTTACAACGCTAGGATAATTTCAGTTGAATTAGCTTAGAGAGAATAAAAATATTTTAGAAGCAAAATACGTCTTCAAATTAAGATACGCTCAAGCTGTAACAAACACGATAAATATAGCGAAAGAAGGCCGACAAAGTTTTCTTCTGTAATCAAATTAAGTGCTTAAAACTTTTCTTACAGTGCAATAACCAAATATTTTTAAAAAAATATAGGGATCAGAATTACTATATGAATACTGTCATAGTAATCGGTCATTTTGTATGGTTTCAATTTCACACCGCGGGATTGCTTCCAACGCCAATCTAAAACATCGTTAAATGATATGCGGTTATCTGATGTAAAGATCTAAATGATCTTACCTACTATATACCTATGAAGAAGTAATCCTACGGCATATGGAATACTTGAGATTTCTACGTAATTATTCTAAAACGTGTGAAATCTGTCGATTTGCTACCTGTTTGGCTCACTAATCTTCCTTAGTCTAATAAGAGACTTATGACTCATAAATCAGAAAACGACATATACATAAATAGTTTTCTATGTACAACGATATCAAATTTAATCGGTTGAATACACTTTATAAATGTTAAGTTGACATTAGCGTTAGTTAACAATTAATAACAAACGACGTAGAAGTGTTACTTCCACCGCGTACCTAAAATTGAATTGTACAGATGTTATCAAAAGTCAATGAATATTCAAAGCGCATTATTTGCGAATAAAACATAATCTGTTGCGTTGTTAGTTATGCAAGAGGCAACTCGTTCTGTATCGCTCGTGGACTTAATCGAATTCATAATTGTATAATTCAAGGAGCGAAAAACTAGATACCTACTAATCCGCTTAGCGCGCTTTTGAATGGATGTACTGTATACTGTACAGACATGACTTTGTATGACAGATATGACTGTAAATTCTATTCAATACCTTTGTATGATTGTGTTAGGTACTTTGGTACGGCCTACATTGATAACGAATTTATTGTAAGCCCACAGAAAGTCACAATATTTAAAAAATTGCCAATCACAATCATCGTCTTATTCCATGTTAGACGGTTTTTAAGCTATAGTCTTCTACGCTAGAGAAGTGCGGGATGATTGTATTTACTCTCTTTAGGGACTGTTGTATATAATATATGTTATATAATCATAATATTCAATTATCAATTACCTTAATAAAAGTAGATATAGTATATTTTGTTTATGATATACTTACCAAACTAATTTACGTATTTACATCATTCAATTGTTAGTCTCACCTTCAATTGTTAGTCCTTCTGAGATATTTATTCTTGCAGTGATCTATATCGTATGAGGAAATATCTTGTTTCGGTCAGAACAAACATTGACACCAACGTAAGTAATTGTTAGTGGCTAAAAAAGGATGTGGCTGAACTCGTAACCCACTACATCACGACCGGTTACATGAGTGGCGCCCCGAAGCCGCAAGTCATTATCTAATTTTAATTTACATATAATTGTCACTACCTAATACCTACATGAAAATTCCGGAGGCGGTATTATAAATAATCGTATTATGGATCCATTTAAACGCACGAATACATTTCCATATATTTCCGTTCATTATTATTTTACTTTTTTTGTTATGTGCACAAAGATGTATAAAAATAAATATTTGGAACGCCAAATACGCAATCGTTTAATAAAACCGAAGCCTAACGCACTAAATGTATATAAAAATACTATATTATTTAAGATTCTGAGAAATATAAATCAACACTTGAAAAGTTTTAAAACGATGTGGTGCTTACTATGAAAACTATTAAAATATTCAAGTTGTGGAGTAGCCTTTCGTGACGCGTTGGGCCGTCTTCAACGTATGGCATGTGCCACACTTAGCGCGCACTGACCGCCTTTATTAAATTCAATGTTACGATTACAATATACATCCATTGCACACATAAAGAATATTAAAGAAATAAACAAACAAAACCTTTACTCTTTTCGTAAAGTTGCGAAGCCGTAAAATAGCCCTTGCGCAAGCGAATTTAAAGTACATATAACGACAAGTAATTGCTTCGACCTATATAAACAGGCTGAGTGTACTCTACCCTACGCGTAATAGATTAGATGTCGAAGGCTAGTGAGATTTATAGATACAGGGGTACGCAGCAACGGTATAAGAAAAAGAGAATATTCCCAATCGACGTAATTGCTCTGAACTAATTAAAATAAGCTGTTAGATAGAAAAGGTGGAGCTAAAACATATTATATAGGTAAACTTAATATGTACAAACAACACTATGTAAAAATAAAACGTAACATCGCGCCTTAAATCGCCGAAGGAGTAGCCAGAGGACTGCACTATATACTATAATAACAGTGATTATAAAGAGTGGGGTTTAAGACGATTACTGCAGCCCGTACACGGTAATTTATTCGTTATTTAATGCACTATGTACGTACTTTAAAATATAACCATTTTCCATTTGCTATCATGTGAATTAAGTTTGTTTTAACACGGAGGCCCAGTACAAGGTTTGCCCGTGGTACGTCTATATGTCGAAAATATTTTTTGTGAGCATCAAATTATTAAAATGTTGCTTTTATATGCAAACGTTTACGTAATAATCGGGCTTCATTTTCGCACAAGATTGCTTCGTAATATGTACGTAGCTACACGTTGCTTCGCGAAATATTACGCGTTATTCCAATGTACATTTCTTTACATTCCATTCCATTACGTTACAAATTTCTCTACATTAACAATATGGCTTTGAATTCAAACGTATGCATCTCATTTATCTCCGCAGCTCGTTTTCTCCGAGAAAAAAATGTCTTCGAACGGCACGCGACCTTACTCATAATCAATGCATAATGGAACAGAGTGCATACAAAATAGAAGAGCTTTGTGTATAATCCAAATTATTTCATTTTGTGATAAATTTTCTTATTACATTTTCTAACAAAATATAACAGCTGTAACACGTATACAAATATAAACTTAAAATTACAAACATGTTCTCAATAGTTCCTATTTTGATACACAATTTTTCTTTTGTGTACTGCCTTCTAAGTATACAAATATAAATCTCAATAAATTCAAAAATACCTCATTAATAGATAGTACCTACCAACCAACCGACCCCTTGTGGTTTTAGATTTCGAAAGGCCACTAACCATTCATTAGTGAAACCTGTTTACATCTTCTCGAGTTTGTTTTACAAAAAATAAAAGCATCATAACTTCTCATTTTAAACTGAAACTAAGCACTTTATAAAGCCGACCTTATATTTTATCATGTCATTAATTAGATAGATGCAACCATCATAATTAAATAATTTTTTCTCATTAACTGAATGGGAGTTATTGGAAATTACCTTAATATCTTTGTTTTGTTTTTTGTCTTTGAAATATAATTTTATGAAATTATGTAAACTGCCAACTGTCAAAAACTGAGTCAATAACTGTAAAAAAAAAACTAAATGAACTGCCAAATTTAAACGTGGAATGTCGTTATTGCGATAAGTCTAGGTGCGTGCAAGCCGTTAAAAACGTCTTCTGTTTATATTCGAGCACAAAATAATTTCAACAACAAAATTGTTCTTAGATTAGCTCCAGGCACATTTACGAGTACATGATAAATACTAGAACATTATCCCCTAATGTAGGGAGGAGAGCGTTAAATCTTTAAATAATATCTAGTTTTAATGTGTTTTTCTTGCAGCACGTTCGCGTAATTACTGAGCACACATTTGCCATATTCAACGCATTAGCTCGGTTCGTTTTTTGTACAAAAAGAGCATACGTGACTGAGGTTTAAAACAAAACTGTTTTGTCGCTGCAGTTAATACTACGCAGCTCTGAACATATTTCCACTGTAAATTTTGTCATTTTACATCGTACAAGCTGTGGGAAATTAGTCTTTGCTACTTACGCATTATCTTAGGATACCATTTAAAGTAGATTACAAATTATCGAATGAATTTACATTCATTATTTGCGAGTCAAGGTTACGTCTACATAATCGAGTTAGTAAAGACTGCTATTCAATATATTGCAACTACTATCACCGCGGTTGCCGCTCATTTGTTGCTTAGTTGAACTCAAGTGCCCGTAATAAGTACCATAGTAAAACCAGTCGGTTTGTAACGAATAAACTAAAAATAATCATGTATTTTCAAATATCGCTTTGTGAAAGTATAACCCCTTGTAACTACGACGCATATACATACATATATGTACATAACTAATCATAGAAATGTACAGACTGCACTCCTCTGCCAACTCCTTTTTTGTTTTTTATGTTTTGTACCCATGTCAAGGAATATCGTAGTAGAAATTTTTAATATACTTAATCATAGAAGAAATAGTATTTGAAATGACGCTAAGTGATCGACAGCCATTTTAAAAATAATATGTTCGTTTTGATAATAAATGGAATTTCTTAGTTTAGCCCTGCGATCATACTGTAAAATCGCGTAGTCGTTGATGGTGTCCGGGTGTAAAGTCGTTGCCGCATAGAGTGAACGATGTTCGAAAGCATGCACAATCGCTAACTAACGCGGTTTTCATATTGCGGTGACAGTTTGCAGTTTTGAATAAATAATAGTAGTGAAAATAAAGCTTCATTGCCACTAGCCGGGTTTATTTGTTCATTTCACTCATTTTCTGGATCCTGCATGTTTTATGATGTGGCGAGACCTGCCGCGTTCACAATTAAAACCTTTTTAATGGTTTACATATATCGTTTCTCTGCAGGCTGTAATGATCATTGCCTAACCTAATATCTGGGTCTATCAGTGTCGGGAAATCATATCGATTACTCTGTGATTTTCTTATTCTATAACCTTTATTGTTCTTCTGTTGTCATTGTTCTGTTTTAGTTGTTGGTAATTCTTACTTATTTATATTTTATTCTTTCGTATAGAAATCCATTCACTAATTAGTATTCGCATAATTACTTAAAACTCCTTAATTAAACAATTCGATATCAATAACGCTTATGTGTAGCCACTGACTGTGTTAGCAAAAAC
>DWME01006697.1:0-13368 GCA_018244795.1 Parelbella ahira ahira
AGTCCCATGGAATAGGTGGTGAGCCTATTGCCATACACCGGGCACTGATCCAGACTCCGAGTCACTACTAGAAATTCAAAAAAAAAAAAAGAAAAATCCAATAGCACCCGACCCGGGATTTGAACCCAGGACCTCCCGATCGACAGTCGCGCTTGCAACCGCTAGACCAACGAGGCAGTCTTTAATAAATAATCTTTAATACATAATAATAATGGAGGCCTAGGTGTAATTATGAGGAAACGATTGTTTTTACACTCACACTCATCGAAGTCGCTCTCAGACACGATCACGAAACATGTTATACAGTTTCGTCACAGTCCAGCGCTGGTTGTTGTTGTGCCTGAAGATATTAATAGAAAAAATCTACTCAATTAAAATCTTACGAGGCTTGTCATCAATTCTTTACTTGTGCCATAGGGTGTACAAGTTCGACTATTTTAATTACGGTTCTCTTATCTTACCCGTGATGGGCTTAAGGATATCTTAAAGCAGTGTACATAACCATAAGCATAAGCATAAGCATAAGCATAAGCATTAATAGAATCGTGTATCGTAATGAATTATTCAGATATATATTGATTCTGATTTCTTGACACCCAAATCTTTATGATCCAAAACTTCGTCAACTTTCTTTTTGTCACTTTAATGTTTTACTGCTAAGTTGGACCTCGCTTTGTAATTTATCAAAGTCCTGGGATTTTGAGCTCCAGTGCTTACTTTACCAGACAATTCCGGCACCCATTATTGAAAATATGTATACGAGTATATGCCTACTGCCCAATGTCGAAGTCACATACAAAATTCTAGTATCAACTATATCATCATCGTCAACGACTTTATTGTCGTTCTACTTTGGGACATGGTTCAACCCTTCTCTATGTCAATAAAAAGGTTTAGGGCCATAGTCTGCCATTTTGGTCAAATGAGGACTGGTAGAATAATTTATAATTAGTACAATATTGGTATAGTTACCACTGCAGAATCTGTTCGTCGTTATCTTCGTATACTCTCCTTTGTACCATAGCTCTCCTCAACGTAAAAATCAAAAGCACTCGTCTCACAAACAAGGCGACATCAGACGTGCAGTGAGTCAGTATCGCCCCATATTTCACACTATCTCGTTACGGGATCACTGTAATTGATCCCGCGAACCCCTCCCGCGCCTGTATTACCACAATGGTCCATAGCGCTGTCATTTTATGGTTTGTTTTGGCTTACGGGATAGATTGAACATGTCACTTTTGGCGGTGTGTTCCGTACGCGTCTCCAAATGACCTGTTCTCGCATACATAGAACACTGCTACGGCGAAATAAGCCGTGTTTCGATGCCGTTACGGACTGAAATGCTTTGAAAGTTGGTTATGTGACTGTTGGTGATGCTTCTATGAGGGTTCAATTAAGCATTGGGCAACTCTAAAGAATGTCGCCTTAACCTTTAAACAGCGAATCAAGTCAAGAGGTGACATATTTAATTATGTTTGGTTTTCGCATTATTGCTCCATTGATACGATAATAAGTCCATAGATCATGAGGTAAATTTAAGCAATAATTACATTTGAAAGGGCATAAAAGTATTCTCAAGTTAGTATATCTTACTAATTTCGCCAGTGGAACGACGTTCTACAGTGTCTCATATTTAGATCATATAATTTAATTTATAAATTAACAATCTATCTCTCTAATCAGGAATCCAACCCTGAACTATGACGAATAACTCGTCATTTCTTTCAACCGTTTAGTATAGTGAACAGGTCGAAAATCTAAACAGGTCTAATCAATATCTCTACTGCCTTTATAATAGTATCTGACACTAACCATAATGTTTAAAAACTCAAGTAGCAAAAGAACAGGCGGAATCAGAAGTGACAGCTGTGAAACATGCGACTCTGTAGCCCAACTCTGTCAATACTAGAAATAGGAATTGTAATATCCAGTGTCATCCTTATTATTGATTGTTGATGAGAGTGTTAGTCCAAATTGGTTTTATGACAATAAAAAGACGATTCTCATAGTACATTTGCAACCATCAACCTCACAATCTTCTGATCGAAACCAACTGGTTTAGCAATATTTGTTTATCGGTAGAAGTAACTTGAAGAGGTAGAAGTAACCCAAAGGTGCCTGCTACCCCCACTAATTTTGTAATCGTCCTCTATCGATCATACGTAATTTACTTAAGTACGATTGACAAATATGTGATAATATTTTAAGTACCGGTTTCGAGAGATTGGGCCGCTGGCGCCGCCGGCGTCGTTAGAATTAGCAACTTGGCGTTGCATTGATTGGTATAAATTAAAAAATGTATTTCAATACTTATCAGTGCGCCCACGCTAGGTCAAGCGGCTATATCGTTTATTTGAATATTTTGCAATTAGGGTTGTCACGCTAGTCTTTTTACATTGCATTTATTTGCTTCATAAAAATCTTATTTTAAATTGAGACTAAATTATCATTTTTGTCATCACCTTTTTTCGTTGTAGGTACTGGTGGACACGATTGCCACGTGGCTGTCAACTGTCAGCCACATCTCACCATTGTGATGTGTGGCTGACAGTTGGCAGAAGGGTTAGTTTGGACAGGGAGCGAGTTTCTTTACAATGTTTTCCTTTAGCGTTACAGCAAGTGATGTATAATCTTAAAGCGCCCGTAGTTTATTTAGGACGAGGTACTTCGTTCCAATGCATGTGCCATTTGATCCTAGGATTGCTCTAGCGATAGGCGGTCTTTTTAAACTACTACGCTATCACAGTTTCTATTTTTTTACACCTGATTAAATTATAGATATGCAAAAAATTACGTTAGAAACTTTATTTTTAAATATGATTGAAAAATACGTTCTATATTTGAGTTCTTGATACAGTTTGCAACCCTACCTAGAAGGTTAGATTTAGTAATGTTAAGTCATATTAGAAAATAATTATTGTGCAATTCTAAGTGTTATAGGTATTAACATACATAATGTGAGTAAAATTACTAACAGTAGGATTTATTAGTTTGAAACATTCTCCCTCTCTGTGTTTCTTTTCACTTTCAGACCACAGCATTTAATAAACTACGAGCCTCAGGTGGGACATGAAAATAAATAATGTATGTAGTTTATGAATATTTATTAAACTGTTACATAACATAATATGACATAAAATGTATCATCCCGACAAGGACGGCAGAAGATTGTAGCAATTCCAGTTTTCGCTAGTTCTGCTATACGTCCTATGGGATAGGGAGTGAGTTTATTGCAGTTCATAATTCCGTACAACTTCTTGGAAACTTCTAATTTAGAAAAACTATATTACACATTGCCCGACCCGAGAATCGAACCCAGGATCTCTTGGTCAGCAGTTGCGCTTACAACCACTAGATCAGCGAGGCAGTTATTCAACTGTTCATTTTAATAATGGGTATCATTTACTACACCGATAAAAACGTCAAGAAACGTCAAAAAAGAAATCTATAAACCATAGATTTCTCAATAATATTGTCATATCGTCTGACGGTTTTCGGCATGTATCTCACCATTTAATAGAGGTGAAACGTAGGAATGGGCTATACTTCTCTGCCTGCTTCTTTGGGAATTACAGGTATATGAAGTTATGTTTTTTACATTCACCATAAGCCAACATTATAGTCATTAATACGCTGGAGAGATAAATTAAGAGGTCTACGTTTATTATTTTTATCTACAATATATACTTTATAAACATAACATTTAACTTAATATCGTGTGTATAACTTTTAATTATATAAAAGATTTCCATAACTGCATATTATGACGTAATTTATTTTTTTAAAGGTACCCTGACAATGATAATCAATGATACGGAATTAATAGCGATTGCAACTTGCGCCATTCATGTGTAAATACAAAGGGTACGGCTTTCAGTTCCCACAGAGCCAACCGGTCGACAAAACAATGCATTGACGCAATTGTGAGCGACTTTAATTACTTACTGGCACACATTTACCAGTAGACTAAATTAAAACTGATGTAAAGTTGATAAAACTAATGGATTAAATGCATTATTACCAGTAGAGAAATCATTAATAAAATGTAGTATGAATAGTACAGGACATGAGATGTTCCCTTGAGGGATTCCTTAAATATATTGATGTACATATATGCATTTATTTAGTAAACTTTTTCTGGGTCTTAATTTGGAAAGAACAATGTAAAAAAATTAATATGAATTACAGAAAATATTTTTTACCTTTCATAAAATATTCCTGAATACCAATGAAATGTATTTGAAAGTTCAGCTGTCATCCGCACTTGCAGTGGAAGTGAAATTGGCTCTCACGATCGTGGGAAATGCATATTTTATGGGAAACTGGTATCCGACAGAAAGGAATATATATAAGGAAGAGAATTTTTCGTGCTTTATATGAAATCGGATGTCTCATTCTTCACTCTGTATGTACGTTTACATCGAGTATTTGTACTACTATGTAAACTACCATACAATCCGAAATGAACAGCAGTGGAACAAAAAAATTATTACCATGTCAGAACCTCATGAGGTAAGCAAATTGAATGTTGTCATTGGAATATTATTGAAACAATTGGACGTACGAAGACGTCTTGAATCATTTTCAAAATAGCAATAAGTACATGTACTAGTGGTTTTAACTGTACTAGTGGTACATTTCAAACCTGGCCTGAGAGATACATTGCAAAAAGACTACCAAAAAATTGTAACAAGCATATTGTATACTGTATTACATACATTACATAGAAGGAAAATTGACAATTCCCTGCACCAGTAACTAAGGAAACGTACGTTACGTTCTTGGATTTGTTTCCTGTCGCCACTAATTTCCTGCTCGGCTCGCCACGCCGACGAATACTGCTCGGTATTTCCTTCCTTTCCTTTGTATGTAAACTTTTATTTTTCCATGTACGCTGTGAATTAATTATGATGACAGATGGGATAGTCGCTTGGGCAATAACTCGCCGACTCGGACCATGTCTCACGTTCATAACATACATTCCGAATTTCAGAAAATCTCAACCAAGTCGGATATTGCTGGATATGAAAATTTCTGGATATTTTTATCATCTGTGACTTTTTGTAATGCAATCTTTGTATAGTCATATTAATTTTTAGACGTGAGGTTCTGATATCGAATCTAAGTAAAATTTTAAATAAGTATATTTGATCGGTTACACAGATGTATTTATAACTGTAGTTAGAACACATATCATACCTATTTTAAATTAAAGAACATTGTAGAACTTAACAATAATCAACAATTATTACATCATTCCTATAGTACTAGTGTCACCATGACAGTTTTCCATATCAAGGTTTCCGGGTAAAATTACTATTCCAATAGATATTTGAAGTCATGAAATAAATATTTGTTCTGTCACTGGTTTTCGTAGGTGATCTTTGAGAGTATATTCATGGCAACCACGATAGGATGTAAATTACAATGTTCATTCTAACCAATAGCGCTCTTTTCATCAAACTTTTATTACATTTCACTCTATTTTGTAGAAGATATAATATAAGACTCGTTTCATTACTATCTCGATAACGCTACGTTAGCGGCCAGCTCGTATACAATATAACATCACTAAGATATGTTCGATACTAAACACTGTTGATACTGTTATTCTAACGGCGTGTGGAGAGCTAACAGTTTTTTTGGCTAACAATTCGCAACAAGAAGCATTAAGAGAATTAAGCGATAAAATTAACACAGCGAGAACAGGTCGCATTATTGTTATTGCTTTTGACGTCGATACTAGATTTTGTTAATGTTTGGTCGTTACGTCTCTTCTTGTGTTGTAAGAACCATTATACGCGTTTAGTGGAATTACTATATGTACATATAAGATTTGCGGGAGCAGTTATCAAGTTTAATGGTCAAATGCTTGAAATTGGTTCTAATTATGGTATTTTTCTATGTTATATTAAATCGTGTTAATTTAGTTGGATTAGATATTTATTCCTTAAGTTACTTTTATAGCTTCTTTAAACTGATTACAATATTTTTTTAGCGGACTTATTGTATGTTTATCTTATTTATATAGTATCATTAGAATCTATTTGCTCACAATTCTGATCTATCATAGTTTGTAATCTGAATTCAGAAAGTCTTCCGTTGTCCCCTACGCAGTTAATTGCTTCGTCCGTCCACTATCGCATATAAATCTTTAGCCTTGTACCGCTACTAGAAGTTCGCTAGTGTTCGTGATACTGCTCAAAATATATTTAATAACACTGTTGCAAAATATCCACATCAATTTGCCTATATGGGCAAAGTTTAGCAATACGTTGCAGATTTGGACGGTAATAAATTTGATAAAGTCGATAGTAAGATGGTCGAAAACTGTACAAGTAGGGCCATTTTTATTGCTAAGTAGTTATTATAGCTAATATTCATCTGGTATTCAATCTGTAATGGGATTGTAGATTACCCAACATCAGCTACAGAAGCGTAAAACTAAGAACCAAATTGTAACGTCTCAATGTTTTAGCATGACTGCGTTGAACCGGAATACTATGAAGCGACCACTGCAATATGAATATTGTTGGTAGACCCATAGTACCTATGTAGAACAATGGACAGATAAGATCATCTATAGTTATATAAGATCATAAATGTATAGTGCACAGAGTACATTTTAAAGAAGTAATATGTCGCAGCTTATCTGTTGCTGAACACAATTTTCACCGTAATTTAGGATAGAAAAGATAGGCTGCAGTTCATTCCATCAGATCATTGCAGGCATATGATCCGAGAGTCTGTGGGAAGCTTTTAAACTGCCCTGAAGCCCTCCGAAACAATTTAACACCCGTCACTTAACGATTACAGCCGCAGTTGAATACTTACCCGGCCCTTCTCAGAAAATAAACTTAACAGATCGTTGGAAATCTGCAACCGTCTCTGACTGCGAGCGCTCTCCCATGTTTATTTGTTTACTGGTATTTAACGTTGTTTATTATCATTGCTATATAATTTGTGATTGTTTAAACTCTAGACAGGTATGTTTCTCCCGGATAATGCTTGTTGCGGCAGCTTTGCCGTAAACATGTTTACCTTTCTACCGTTAAATATCGCATACTTATATTACAAATATTTATTGCTAAGATTGGTTCCTATATATAATACGTATTATGTTGAGCCAATCTCATTGCATGAGAATCGTTATCTTCACCAGTCTCATTTATCTTACACTATTGGACACGGGTCTTTAAGAATTAGGACGTTGCCTTACACTAATTACCGTAACAGGAATTATAATTTCGACTGCCTCGTTGGTCGAGTGATTCCAAGCTCGGCTGTCGAGTGGGTGGTCTTGGGTTCAAATCCCCGTTCGGGTACGATAAGATTTTCCTAATTTAGAATTTCTAGTAGTGACTCGAAGTCTGGAATTGTGCCCGGTGTATGGCAATAGGCTCACCACCTATTCCATGGGACTTAAGGGTAACTGCTGAAACGTGGGAGTGTACTTCATGTGTACTCCTCTGCCTACCCTTTCTGGGATTACAGACGTGATGTTACAGGCGTTTAGCAATTATAATTTGAACGCCTTCAGCCATTTATAAGAAGTGCGTGTGTGTATTTTGAAAAGATGAGTACACGTTTTATATTTTGATGTTAAATGATCTATATTATATGTATTTAGTAATATACGTAGTTTATCAGCTGTTTGGTTCTCAAAACATCGACTTCTAGTTCAGTCTCAGATTTCTCTGTCAAGTAGTGTATCGAGATATTATCTACATAGTATGATTACTATGTATAATTGTAAGGGAGTTCATACTTCTCCTCTATCGGTGTGTAACAACTAGTGTTATGTGAAACTATTTGCAAATATACTATTTTATGTTCTTCGTCGTCAGTCGCTTTATTTGTTAGTCGAGCTCGAGTGAGTCTGATGGATGTATTGAAACTCGACTCTTTTGTCTCCGGCTGTCCCTTTACATTTCTTTTTTTCCTATTTCTGCCAGCTGTCACTGGCTTGTAGGACACGTAGGTATCTACGTTGACATGTACCCGGTACCTAATTTAAGCAATATTTTCAGTATAGGGAATGCATAAGATGATTAAGTATTCCGCTTATCGTGATGATAAATATAAAATAGCGTTTTGTTAATTAACCTTACTTGAAATATGTACAACAACATAACATTATATGAAATATTATAGAATCGATTAACGCATCGATGAAATAAGGGTTAATTGTACAATTATGACAAAAACCTCGATATCTTTATACCGACAATACCGACAATTACAATACCGACATATACAGACATGTATATGTCGGTATTGTGTGAATTTTGCGGTTTACGTAATTACATTGTTATTGTTGGGTTTTAATTTTTATCGATATTACTGACCCGTTTAAAATTTGTTTAATGTAATTGTATATTATAAATATTTATACATATAAATAATTAATTAATTGTTAGTTGTAGCTCGGAGTTTGGGTTTAGACTTAGGATATGGCAAATAGGCTTATTATTTATTCCATGGGACGTATAGCTTAGCGGGTGAAGCGTGGTAGTACTTCATTCATCTGCCTACCTTTCGGGGAAATACAGGCGTGATGTTACGTTAATTAATTCATTACTAAATGTGATACCCAATTTAGATATCATATTTAATAAGGCAGTAGTTGACAGTGAAACTTGGTCCTCCGAGCCGGATTAGAACCTGCACTGTCTTTACTACTATCGGCCCAATGAATCTCTTATAAAATAACCTGAGCAGTGTACAACTAAGTATGCGCTTTATGACATTTAGGAGTACATACAAATCAGTTATATCTCTCATTTGTATATTACAATGTTGCTTCCGATGTGTTTATAAATTAATAGTTTATCATTTACTACGTATCTAACGCAATGTTTTCCATTTGTTAATGGTGAATTAGGTAGCTTAAATCTTGCACGTTTACCTCTGAACCTCACCACTGTGTGATCTTCTACCTGCCAGTGCTTTGGCCAGCATTATGTAATATGTCGCTAATGTTAATCAGATAGTTGTTAATGTTAAGAGAATAGGTTATTTGAATTAGCATAAGTGTGGAGTAATGTGTTTACAGTCACCACCATCAACAGCCTCTCTCAGTACGCTGCTGGACGAAGGTCTATGGGATTTTCGCCGATAATCCCCGTTGGGCTTGCTCGAAGGTGATTATCTACATAGTACAGCATTCTTGCACTGCCCACGTGCTTACGATGTTTTGAAGGATTCGTCTAACATCAGTTTCACATTGATCTTCTGTTGAGGACTAACTTTACAAATTTTTAAATTTGTTGCCTAATTCCGTCGACACAGAATGAACACACATCTATCAACACGTTTGTCATACATATTGGCATTGCACTGTGTGTATCTTCCACCTTCCGGTTTCATCCACGTTATACCTGCGCCGTTTTTATTACATTGAGGTTACAATTAAAAGCATAACTTCACATAGACGCTTTCACGATACGGTTTAATCAATAATAACGCGCTGTGCGACTTTCAACCGTATTAATATGGCAATAAAGTTTAAAATGTCATGCTATATATTTATGTAGACTAATTGACCCGGGTCCGCTGCGGTCCCGCTTATTGGTGTCAATAAGAAATTAATTACTTAGTACTATCTCGTTTATAATAGACTGATAATTTTAAATGCTATTTACTCTTTCCCGACGCGGCTATTGCCTGTGGGGATCTTGTATACCGCTCACTGCCCTATACCTACTGGTATCCTTCTGAAAGAAGTTTTTCAGCCGAAACCGAAACTGAACTTGTAGTCGGTCACTACCGTATACCTACATCATATCTGTACGTCACATGTGTGCAGATATGACGTACATATGTGTGTCATAAGCCTCTGTATCTCTAACTCCGATATAATGTGTCAATTATAGATATTATCAGACGTTTTTGTTTAATTTAAGAGATTAGCACACGATTAAGCATATTATCACGCCAGGTCCATTACAGGAAAGGGATAGAGAATCGAATGCCAATTATTTTACTCCTTACAGCACGGGCGTGCTTCTTCCATGCTCATCACTCTTTTCATACATGAACTTTCTCTTTCGGATACTTCTCCCTCTTCCCAAAGCGAGTGTATCACCTATTTAACCATATTAAAATATGCTTATAAAGTTATGTGAAATGATATTTTGAAATTTAATCAATATCCTATCAGCAATTTTAATGCCGCTAATGGTAACTATATTTAACTAGAATTTAAAATTTTTAATTAGTACAGTAAGTAAAGTAAGTATTAAGTAAGAGTCCTTTCAAATAGACCAACCGGGTCGGGAGCAGAGCTGATTTAGATCGTATTTAAAATAGAACGTTAGCACATTTCATTAAAGTCTATTTTAACATTTCAATTGCTTTTCGGCAAGAGTAGAGGCTCTGACGCCGTCGAACGATTGGCATGTCAAAATAGACTTTATTGAAATGTGAAATGAAAATGAAAGTTCTATTTTACATGCGATCACAATCCGACCTGCGCCGAGCCGGCCTATTCGCAACGACCCTAAGACCGTGAAGGTGTCCGCACGTTTCAATGAAGGCGGTGCCACAATCACTCAGCGTCCGTCTCCTGGCCGCCTAATAAATGATCCGCCTTAGCTCACAGACTTTAATTAACAAGACGATATCGCCGATGTTGCATTTCAAGTCTTTCACTGCGTTAGTCTGTTTAGCTGTTTGTGTATTCAAGCTACATTAAAATGTTTATATACTCCTGTCCTAATTTATGTCTGTGTGTCACCACGCCAGGACTCCAGCACGTTTTTCGCGGTGTAGGTTATAGAGCGCCGAGTGCCAGATAACTTTATCCTTACAGAACTAACATGTTTGTTTTATATTCACCACTGTCTACCTGCACGTACGCCGGTGTCGGTGTCCTATCCTAACAATCCTATCGAAAGCGAAAAGCCACATTATGAAGCGTCGTTTCATTTTTAAAGCAATCGAATCATTCGTCTGCAATTCTTTTTACATCTTCTTTAGGACGATTCTCTTCCCAATGAATATGATGAACTGCTTGCTGCATTGAGTATGAACCGTCTGAACTTACAATAATGGATGTTTTATTTAAGTTCATTTTATATATTTGTTGGATATACTGGCGAAACGTGCGAGTGAATCACACTTCTCTGCTTACCCTTTTCTGTGCATCTAATCGATATAACCTGTAACTATCCGAAATTTTACATTCCTTAAGAAGTGGTATAAAGATTTCTCTTCACTTCACTTATTATTATAAAGATTCATATGAAATGGAGATGTATACGTGATGGGGCAGTTTGAAGTGTTCAAAACAATTTGATGATGATGCATGAGAGTGATGCATGTGGAAGAAGCACATCAGGTCCGTAAAGACAGAGATATGTGGCACTCGATGCGCCCTGCCATACCCCGTGAGGAACCTACTTTAGCGATGTAATAATAACAAACATCAGATATCTCGTTGTTTGTATTGCTCGTTATTAACAATGGTAACTATAACGCAACAGATTCCCAAAGAAATCCCGCTGTGATTAGCACTAATTGGCCAAGTGTACACCAAGGCGCGGGGACACGCCCCGCCACTAAACTGATAGCGCTGCCAGCGTTATCTCGTTATTGTACCCTTGGGATATTGTTCTACAATCGGAACGATACGAGCTCCTTTTCATGCCCAAAAATGGCTGAAGTTATACGCATTTATGTATGTATATCCCATACACTTAATTAAGCAAAAATCATTAATTATGATAATACAATATAAACCTTTACCAAAATTACATCGAAGAAAGGAGTTCTTCCCCTCATTAATATCTTTATTGTTGCTATCAAGATAAAACGCATCCATACAATCATAAAGCCGCGTTCGACGTAGATATTATCTTTCGTAGTATAGTGTGCTCTAGTACTTACGATGTCGTATATGAAGCAATAAACGATAATTTCACACTAAATGGAAATCTAAAACGGGCGCGCATGTATGAACTGATCGACGAATGTAGAAGAAGCATGTCACATCTCTAAGACTAGAGATAGGGACTTTTGGCACTCGGTGCTCTGACTACCGCACTAGGGACTCGGCGTGATGATGTATAATATTAATAACAATGTCTAACATTCCAACAATAATCTTTGAATGTAGAGTATTCGCGTGTAACTGGTTTTACATTCGGCTCGAAGGACAATAAAATGATTGGGATGAAAACGGAGAAAAAAGAAGCGACTAAGAAAAAAGAAACTAAAGCACAAATAATCAGAAAGGCTTTAAATGTTAAACTAAATATTGAAACAAAAAGTGAGTTGAGTAGGCTGGATTAATCGCAGTGAGATCATTGTATTTTTCTCCCAGATGTCGTTATAAATACTTCTATTTTTTATGTCCAGTGTTTTCGAGACGGTGAATATATTATGAGAATGACATCAATCATCATTTTAATAAGATCTGGTTCTCCCATTAAATTTAGCTCAGTGCTGGGTATAACACGCAGAAATCAACTTTGCACTTGCTAGGAATGCGCTTCCCTCCCACCTACTGCGTACCGCTCTCGCCTTCGACGCTTCAGCACCTCGCTATTACGTCATCATATTGAGGTGCTTAGTTAACTTCCGCGAGTTATAGCTAGGTATTTGGGAGCTTGGGACATTGGCTCCAGTGCGATTGTTTTCGAATCGAGTTCCGTTGTTTTGTTTATTAAATGTGATGTTGTGACGTCACGCCTGAAGTAAGGACGAAAATAGCCGAGTTTATTGTTGAATTAAGCACAATACTTCCTTTTGCGAAATACAACGAGGTATGTTTGTGCGAATATTTACTGTACGTGTGTGCTTCATCGATTCTTGCTGAACGTCACCCCGCAGTTTAGTTGGAATGATCTTCGAAAATTACTCGTTTTTTACCCGGCTACTACGTAGGAAAAAGGAAGGTTATAGGGTTGTGATTTAGATTTTAAATTTGTATATTTATTGAATACATCATCATCATTAACCTATTTCCGTCCACTGCTAGACATAGGCCTAAATAAATATATACAATAAATACATACAATAAATGAGCAGTGATAGCCTAATGGTTAAGAATTCAGCCTTTCTTTCCGGGGATGCTGGGTTCAAATCCATGGCGCACACCTCTTTACAAAAGTGCGTTTTAAGTTTAAATATCACTGGCTAACGGTGAAGGAAAACATCGTCAGGAAACCTGCACACCTTCGATATATAAAAAAAAAATATATTTTCTGAGGTGTGTGAAATCTGCCAACCCGCACTTGGCCAGCGTGGCAGACAATGGCCTTATCCCTCTCAATATGGGAGGCGACCCATATTCCAACAGTGGCATGACATATGGGTCGATTATTATTATTATTATAAAAAACACGTAATCGTGATAGTTAC
>DWME01006698.1:0-13366 GCA_018244795.1 Parelbella ahira ahira
GCTGAAGATCGAGCTCAGTGGCGTGCCATTGGAGAGGCCTATGTCCAGCAGTGGACGGGAGTAGGCTGATGATGATGATTGATGATGTTGTAAACGTAACATCACGCCTGTAATCCCCGGAGGGGTAGCCAGAGGAAAATAGTATATTGAGATTAAGACTCTCATGCTCTATTAGAGGAGAGTCTGGTTGATTGCGCTATTACGCGGTCTGGCTAGGCACAGTTATATGCCCTAACAGCCTACGGGTAGTAGCGCAGGCAGTTCGAAGTTGTGCTTTGCGATTCCCCACCCGTCTGCCTACTGTGGGGAATACGGACAAATATCTCTCAGGGTAGGTTTATATCCAGCAGTAGACTTAAACAGGCTAATGATGATGATAATATACTAACCGTATTAATGTATATATACACTGATGTATAATGTAGGCTTACGACCCTATAGATAAATAGTGATATTTGTAGTTATATTTGCCAATTGATAGTTACTCTTAATTACATAAATTAATAACTGGACTAACTGACAATAATAGTCCTATTTCCACAGTTCTGTTACAAGATTGGTTGCAGATGTCCATTGACGGCTATGGTTACATCCAACCTAACCTGGAATCTCTTTTGCTTAAGAAACAACGCATTTTTTGCTGATCTTATAAAAACCTGTGGACTTAGGACCGTAAAAAGTAATAAGAAACAAATGGGGACATGCAGGTCTTTGATGGTATTCAAAAAGCTCGCAGTGCCTCAGTCGTGAAAGGAGTTCCGTGTAGGACATCAGTGCTGATTACGTAAGAGAAGAAAAGACATTTCCTGAACATTTGTTTGCTTTTAAAAACACCTGCATATATGTACAAGAATACTTTGAGACATTTCACATACCTATATATATTTTTATCAACACGCCTGGCTTTGTTGAAAGGATAGACAGAGAAGTGTTCCTTCCCAGTCCCACGATTCATGATTTCTTAGTTAGAAAAAACAGATAGTAGCTAAGCCAGGTTTCGAATTCAGGTCTAAAAGCATTCACGCTTGTAACCAATCGACTACTCGATGTAAACTGTCACGTACCTACATATATAATAAGAACCTTATTTATTGGACAAATAGTAATAATTAATAATCTAATTGTAATTTATAACAAAGTTAATAAAAACAATGTTACAAGTGTCTTATATTTATTACTGCAATTAATATTTATTTACATACATACTTAGTGCCAGAGAATAGAAACAATGATTGTGAAATGGCCAAAATGCGATCAAATGATTGAAGCAATTCTAAACCTATTATTACACTCTCCCACAACATTAAAAAAGACGCTACTGGAAAGTTAAACGTCTTAAGAAACGAATGAGAAACAGCCAGTGAAGTTACAGTTGTTAAAGCTTAGAGGCTCTTTAATTTTCTGAACTTTTGCGGGTAGTTTGAAATATGGCAACTTTTAAAAAGTTGAGGCTATTCAAAACTTTTTAAGTGTTACATAATTGACTGGAAGTTGAGATATCGCTCTCGTTGTCTTTTATTATAGAATGCCCATCATGTCAACTGTCTCTCTCTCTTTCTTATAACAACTTAACCGATATAATATGTTCTATGTAAAACTTTCTACGACAGAGAAACAAAGTTATCGACATAGCCCAAAGCATTAGCGAGCTGAAGTGGCCGTAGGCTTGTCACATCTGTCGCGGAACCGATAGCCGCTGGAGCAGCCGTGTTCTGGAGTGGTGACCGCCACTTGGCATACTTAGCGTGGGGCGCCCCCCAGCTAGGTGGAGTGACGATATACATAAAATGGCTAGTAGAGCTCGAGCTATCGAGCTCAATGGCATGTCATTGGAGAGGCCTATACCTAGCAGTGATAGCCTAGTGGATAAGAAATCAGCCTCTCATTCAAATCCAGGGCGCGAACCTCTTTACAACAAGTGCGTTTTATGTTTAAATATCACTTGCTAACGGTGAAGGAAAACATCGTGAGGAAACATACCTTAGCATTTATAAAAAAAATCTGAGTTGTGAGAAGTGTGCCAACCCGCACTTGGCCAGCCTGGCAGAGAACTTAACCCTCTCAATATGAGAGGAGACCCATACTCCAACAGTGGAATGACAAATGGGTCGATTATTATTATTATTATTATTACGCCTAGCAGTGGACAGGAGCAGGCTGATGATGATGATGATGAAAACTTTCCTCCCTATTTCATGTTGGGACGTAAACCTAGCTAGTACAAAATGGATGAATACTGCCCTACTCTGCCTTCTTCTTCGGAGATTACAAGCGTGATGATACGTAAAACTATCATTACTAATTACATGCGTGTAATTATTCTATTACCACTAAACCTTAAATGCTTTATCGATTAAGTTCCTTTATTTTTTGTATGTTCTCTATGACACTAAAATATCTCCTTGCTAAAATATCCACGAAAACATCCGACGTGGAGCTATCTAAATTCCAAATTCAAATCACATTCCATTGGAAATAGAACTGGAGACCATCTGCGTTGTAGACCGACATAAAGACCCAATGTGCACAAACGGCTCCGAACAAAATAGCCAGATCTGCAATCGCACTAAATCGAGCCTGAATGGATGATGTATAATCCGCTTTAAGCATACTTCAGCTGGCAGTACGGCTAAGTTCATTTATAACATTAGTGACAGGCGCAGCGCGGCGGCTCGGTAAATTCTGTTAGACGGCAACCAACATTGCTTGCACATAGCTGTAACTATGGCAACCATCTATCTCGAAATACTAACGCCATTAAGTCAACTGATTTGCAACAATGTAATTGATATATGACTATCTAGATATAACACATCCGCTTTAAAATAACTATAACTTAATAAGTAACTGGTCAGTGTAAGCTTTGCTGGTTTTGGGATCGGATGATAGTGTTTAAATTGTCTTAATATATTGTATTTAATTTAAATATACATTATATCAAATGCAATCTAAGAGCCGAAGTTATTGCCCTACAGTCTAATATAAATATGACAAACAGAACGAAATAAAATAGCTGAAAGTGTAGAGTATACACATTGGTATGGCTGTTATTACAATATTCTATGAAGTATAACGTGTGTTAACATATTTAGATACTACTGTCAAAGTGTCCGGATTTATTGTAAGTCTCGTATGGTCACCATAGCCCCTCGTACAGGTCATTCAGCGCTATCTCCGTAGTTTCAAACGGGTTATTGACCAATTAAGTCTGTAATACTATTTAGGTTGTTAACTATTGTAATTACTTTCACCGGGTTTGGTAAATAACGAGCTGCGGTGGCCACTATAAGGGGTTAAGTGTAATTTTACTATTAAATGTATCGTGAGTATTTATACACATGATTATATATGTACCGGCTTAACTCACCTGCGTTTTTTTCAGGATGGTCCGACTAGTTTTGGACCTGTACGAGGTCCTTCCTCATTAGCTTCCATAAAGAAGACGTAAAATTAGGAAGTGATGTGTAGAGCCTGTTGAGATACGTCCCGAACTTACGCTCTTGTATAAACAGGCTTTCGATCCGTCAGTTGGGAGCGCTCACGAACAATATGGGGTCTCGCTGTATTGTTCGGTCGCTTTGTTGCTTTTATTTGGATCCGTGCCCATGTTACTTATCTGCGGTTCATTTTCGCTGTATATGTACCTACACTCTAAAGGGGTGTAAATTCTGAAATGCTTTTTGTCTGTGCTGAAATGCTTGTCAAGATTTCATTTTAATTACTTGTAAACTTATTTTGTTTTCATGTTAGATTGTTCTATTTGTTCCAGTTGTTGCCTGCAGGTGTTTTCCAGATGCGCCATGGAAGGATTGGCCCTTTTAAAAAAGTGTATAAATTGTTTTATTTTTTATACCTATTTTATTGAAGCACATTTGATTGGTATATGATGGTAAGTCACTGTCATGTAAGAATATTTACATCGCGAGACGAAAAGTTGATTTCTAGTTGACTTCAAAGAAGAGTTTCTTCCGCGTCTTTCTTTAACTGTCATTCCCATTTTGCGTGTGCACAATAAAAGCGAAGAAAAGAATTGAGACAAGGCTTTGGTAACGTTATTGAAGAAAATGCAACTTTGACATATAAACAACCTCACATTGTCAATTTTGTAAGTTTTCGATAAAAATGAAACAAGGAATTGATACTTAGATTTTGATGATGTATTGAAAGGTTTGAAACTCTGTGATACAGAAATATATCGGAACCGAGATAAACAAAGAGAGATCAGTAACATCGATTCTTCGGCTTGATCGAACAATTGACCTTACTTAACCTTGTTAATTGGATAAGCAGATGAAAACCGGACTCAGTATAACACCTTGAAGAACCCCATGTCGTTGTTCAGAAGTGTACTATTATCAGCTGAAAATAATGATTGACATTTTCATCCTGGACAGAAAACATGTCGATAGAATCAAAAAATACCGAACGCTTGTAGTACAACTATAAGTTTATGAAACCACTTATACTTTCATTTGCTTTGTGTATATATTCTAAGTGTAAAAAAGATTTTTATTAACAGGGTGTTGGAACATATTGATCAAGCATTTGGATGTAATGGGTAAACCGCCTGTCAGATGGTAATCCAGCTGTGATGTTTGCCGGCGGTATATGCATACCAGGACTCGTAAAATACCATACTAGAGAAGCCTTACAGGGTTGTCCGTACTACAGTTGAGAGGTAGAAAGTACAGATTTACAGTTGAATATGGAATTTTCCTTATTTATTACTTCTAAAATTCAAGTTCGGCAAATGCGACAATTCTGAACGGCATTCCTTTCGGAGGGTACTAACAAGGATACGCGATAATTGGCCACAAGACGCAATCATTACAGTACTTGTGTACCTACTCTATGTGATTAATGATAATTTATCTAAGCTCGACATTGGTGAAGCGGCGTCGTCACAGCAAAGTTACGAGCGTATCCCTGCACTAAAATCGGGTCAAGCTGCACGTTCGCCCGACTTCACCTCCGTTCTCCGTCGGAATTGCGAAATATGCTAGAGCTATTCCGCTTCTACAATCTTCAACACATTCAGACAATCCTCACCTCTGTCGTGACAAGTTTCCCAACTGCTTCTCTATTTCATTCCAAGCCAGATATTCAACGCTTCAAATGCTTCAATTCAATAGAATTTCTGAACTCGACTACAGATCCGGTAGAAATATAAATTAATATCGATCAATTTTTGACCTCCCTGTTTTTGCACCGATGTATGTTTCATGACACGGAACATTGTGTTAAAGGGTCCGATTGCTTCTAAAAGGTCGAGGAAATTTATAAATAACCCGTCACCGTCACTCTCTAGTCCTACAAAAGATTTAGTAGAAAAGTCTAGAAAGATCGTTTCTGATCTACAACCACGTCAGCGGTACCAGTGCTTCAGCAGGCAGTCCATCTATCGGAAATTTTGTTTTCAATATTGCCGACAAATATACGGTTTTCCAACGATCATAACTAAGGACCATTTGCTTAAAATCCTCCTATATGAAGTAGGTATTTCGAAACGGAACGCCAGAGTAAGTTAGTTAAAAGCGTTGCTTAAAACGTTAATTAATTTTAAATTCAGCGGCACTTCAGAGCTACGAGCGCTTCAGTATTTCGCACGATTATAAAAGGGACGATAGCTTCTTATCATAAATTTATATTAATATAATGGCATTTTAATATGTAATAACAATATCTAATAATTATTATCTACATATTAAAATCTTTAGCGTTATTTGTAATTGATTAAATTTTGATGAGAATTAATAAGAGTTGTTACATGTATATGTTCACCATTAAATTAACCTTTGGAGTATATGATTAAAACTGAAATAATTATTTAAATATGTGTTTGTGATTTAGTTTTTCATTTCCAAGGCACTGGGTTTAAACTTAGTATGTAGGTACCTACCTGTCATTAGAAAGTTAAGGTGCAATATAAATATTATATATCACTTGCTGTAACGGTGACGGAAACTCTGCGGACACCTGCAGGCCGTTAAGTTCTCCATAACGACTCTCAAGGTTTTAAAGTCTACCAACCTGCACTAGGCCAGTGTAGCAGACCATGGTATTGACTCATTTTATCCTAAAAGGAGACGTAGTTTAAACGGTAGAATGATGTGTTGATCGTGTTGACAATGATAATATATATAGTCTCGTTTGCTCAACTCATTGATCATTATTTCAATTGAAGCCTTATGCGTTATCAAGTAAAATTATTCCAATCATGAACGAAATCAGTTAAATAGATTTTTCAAATGTGATTGCAGTTCAAACAATGGAATGGATAAAAGGAACCTTGTCAAAGAATGTAACCACTATATCATTGTACATTTGGAGCATCCTCCCACTAACATAAATTATCCAAGCCGTTGGCTAGTCAGACACTTCATCGCTAGCACTGATCGAATCATATTTTGAACGCTAAACATCTAGTATGTATATCAGTATGTATTATAAAGAACATTAAAAGCCAACCCGACCTACGCAGTGGTCTCGTGTTGTGCCTAATAGCTCATGCCACATGTCTCCTGAGTCACTGAACCGAGCCGAAGGGTGGCGGACGAACATATGTTTATCTATGGGAATTTTAATGGGACTACTTTCCCATACAATTTCGTTTAGCTACCGTTGTTTCCGTAACTAAATTATTAATACAATTTACCTTTGGCTCTTAACAAATACGTGAGGTTCTGTATGGTAGTATTTTAACCAATTCGAAAAGCATTGAATTTATTTCTCGTGGAACGAGGGTTACAGTTTCATCGATCTGAAATTATAATCACTTTCCATATCCTGTCAAGCTGGTATACAATACAGATATAAAAATATATAAAGTTAACATTATCTATATTTCGAAGAGCACAAAATCAACATAAAATTATTTTAATAGCTTTAGAAGAATTCTTAAATTACATTGTAGTATCTAGCCGCGTTATTTAACACTGTTTACTGTAGTTTCATCACCAGTCCGTTCAGCCCCCCTCATCATTCACCTCCTCACCTTCGAGCATCAATTACCCCACAGTCTTTTCATGTAAAAATCTATAAGTCAAAAAATACATATTTTACGACCTGTTTTCAACATATTCATTGAGCGATAGCGACTAACGTTCGTGACTCGATTTGCATTACCCATTACATTGATATCATCGCCGATAGCCAAGTGATGGTGCACGCTGGCGAGTTGATGGCTCTCGTGTCGCGAAACAGTTTCGAGTGGCCGTTAAGTGACCCCGAAATAGCTGGCGAAAGTAGCCCATTCCTCCATCCATGTCATGTATCGATAATTTTACCACTCGATATATTGATATTCATATCGTATTCGATTT
This sequence comes from Parelbella ahira ahira, assembly GCA_018244795.1. Taxonomy (NCBI): domain Eukaryota; kingdom Metazoa; phylum Arthropoda; class Insecta; order Lepidoptera; family Hesperiidae; genus Parelbella; species Parelbella ahira. Next base: position 7,323 of record DWME01006698.1, read on the forward strand.
TGGAATTGGGACAATTTTGTACCTACTGTATTGGTGAAAAACTATTCATATCTACTTCCAGGCGGAACACCCTGCCTAGCCTAGTGCTAGGCAGGGTGTTCCGCAAATATGAATAGATTTTCGCAGAGCTTATCTCACTAAACCAAGCTGGTATACAATTTATTGGGATACTATAACGCAATATTCTATGGGCGCTTCAAATAGACTGTTTTATAACAATTAAATTCAAATGTAACATTTTTTAAATACACATGTAATCGGTCAATGGTATTTTTTGCTTGTACAACGTATCAATGAATATATTAATGCCTCTATCAAAATATTTGTTCCCTCCGAAATTTAAGTGATTTTACTTGATATTACTAATAGAACGAAAGCGATGAGGAAAATTTACGACCGGAAGTCAACTACGGCGCTGGCAGAACACCAGTAATGTTATTTTAGCTTGTATATCTTATATATTTAGCTTGTATCACTCGTTTTTACATAAACGTGGATTTCAAAGCCTTGTGGAGCTCAATTTATTTACAGTTTACTCCAGTAACAAACCGCTTATTAAATTAGCCAACTATACCTATAGGTTGTATGTCGGTTACTCGTCAGCGCTGCAACCGCTTGAAAACATTAACGAATAGTTGATGTGTGATAAAATCGAAGTTCCCACTTAATATTTCAATGACATTGTGCCAACGATTACAAAGCTATTCGTAGTCAACTGAATCATTATGATTGACATTCGATTTCATAGCAATCTCATTTTATATTCAGGTCGGATGTCTAAATAAATATGGTAATAGATATTATTACTTACGTCGACGTTATCACCGGAGTGCGGTAGACAGGGAAATATAATTATACAGCCTTTGTATTACTATTTAAAAACAATATTTAAAAAAGTAACATCACGCCTGTAATCCCCGGAAGGGGTAGGCAGAGTTGCGTAGTACATTCTCATTATCATTATTTCAATAATAATAATAGTAGGCAGTGGGGCTTGTGCCAAATATCTCTATCCTTTTTCTGTGCTTATCCCGTCAGGGATTTGGCGAGATATAATAATAATAGTATGTTCAGATAAATTCTGATCCCAAAACATGCAGAGCATTTTGTAGGGCAATTTTGTAAACGACTTACATATAAACATTTTCTAAGTGCCTCCTTAAATAGACAATTTTATACCCAGACATTGGACAAATACTCTTGCTGATCACTCAAATGTTTATCCTGGATGAGCAATCGAAATCGCAATTCCCAGTTCAGCAGTCAGATTTGCTAATCACTGGACTCATGGTCCCCGAACAAGCAGCCAATTAGCGAGCGGATATGAAGATTTTCCTATATATATGGTGTTACGACTGCATGTCTAAGTAGTTATAACGTTACTAAAATATTAAGTTACAATTGCATGGCTTTGTAAACACGTATTTCTGATTATCTTCTATCCTATTCTATCCATCTTCCCATCCAATCCATATGATTTATTACCCTTGAGAAATATATATCCGACCGTTCCTTACGACAGCAGGTCGGTTCAATATTCGAGGATATCAAAGATTAGGATACAACAATGCAAGCGATGTACTTTGACAGAAATTGATATAGGTAATAAAAATACAAACGTCAATTTTGAAACAATTTATGCATGCTGGTTTTTTTAACTGTAACATACATAGACAATTACACACACAAGTACACGACCACACACTATCAGCCTGTCATCGTCCACTGCTGGATATAGGCCTCTCCATCACACACGACCATCTAATTTAAATCTAAGCAGATTCTGCTCTGTGATAACAAGACGTCTGATAATTTACATACATAAATATCTAATATGCATTTACATAAGTAATGTGACAGCCAGTTGCAAAGACAAATCGTGATTATCACACAAATATCGCCCCTCGGCTCGGCAGGCGAAGCACAAGCTATTAAACCAGCGAACCGGCAAAAATGGCGTACAGTTTGAGTTACCTTCCCGCCAAATTTTATATCAAGTCGTGGATTTGATTAGACATTATTAACTGACAAAACATACGAACATTTACATTTATATAACATTATTATTGCTATACCATCATGCCAAAGATTTCAGGCAGTGGGCAGGGGCACTGTGTGTTAAACCCTTACGGATCTTACAAAATTGTCGTGATCCTTCCTACATTTATCAATCTCTTCATAATTGCACGCCAGTCTCGAAGCGTTAACATAAAAATGTTCACATTTATAATAACATCAGCGATATTTATACCTCACACGTCGTCATATCAATTTCTTCGAGTCGCGCTGACTCAGTTGAATCAATGACACCACACATATGTATGAAGAATGTTGATTTAGTTGACGATTGCTCTGGCCACTTGCTATGCGCGGCGCGACCGCGGGCCCAGACTGCGACGTTGGCAAAATTTCAAACTAAATTCGTAACAGGGATGATAAACAAATGAGATGTGTCCACCTGCTATATTATATTTCATTGTCACGGATGGGTATGTGTGTTATCGAATCAGTATTGTATTAAAGATCATTTGTCCTTTGTATTGTATTACAGGCTGAGACATTTGTATATCAAATGTTTAAATGCCAATATATGATGTAAAATAAATGCTCATAAAAAAAGCAACACAACGCCTGTAATTCCCAAAGGGGTAGGAAGAAGAGTTTAGTACACTCCCACGTTTCACCAGTTACGTTTGTCTCACGGAGTAGGTGGGGAGTCTATTGCCATACACCGGACACAGATCCAGACTCCGAGTCACTACTAGAAATTTTAAATTAGAAAAATCTAATAGCAGCCGACCCAGGATTTGAGCCCAGGACTTTCCGATCGGCAGTCGCGCTTACAACCACTCGACCAACGCGGCAGTCAATGCTCATAAATGCTAATAAATAATGCTCATATATTGCAGCTACATTATCCATGTTATAAATATGGTAGCTCTATATTTAAAGGGTTTTCAATTACAATTGATTGACAAAATCAGTATCAATTGCCTTTAAGTAACAAATATTGCTTTTCAATTGCTATCATTGCGTACCACAATGCACGGTCCAGCAATGCAAGGGCGAGAATACAGATTGTTCAGATGTTTACAAGTATTAAAGTATGTTTAATGAAAAGTATGAATGTAAGCACGTGTGGTCTCTAAAGATAGAGATATATATGCAAACGGGTCTCTGTGTAACCCGTAAGGGATCTCAGGTGACGATACAGAGAAAACAGTTTCACGAAATGCATATGTTTCGAGAGCATAAAGGGTTGTAGATACACCTTGTATGTGGCGTAAGTCACGTATCTTTTATTCGGAGTATCGTTGCTAGTTCACTGGAATCGATAATAGGTCGTGAAAAAGGCTTTCGGATATGTCCAATCTGATCGATTTCCCAAAAAACTATACGTGCATCAAGTCGTTACCGGTACTAGGATTTAAATAAAGAAATAGATAAACATGAGATGATTATTTTTAAAACATATGAGTACCTACACGTTTCCTTAGTGTAGATATTTATGGAACAAACATGTAACCATTAGCTTGACGGTCGGAAATTAATCAGACATAGTCAACTCAGAAGGGACCCAGGCGGCTAGTATAGATGTATTTGTAGGACTTTAATTTCGAAGTGCTGGGATGATAATTAACGTCATCGTCATCAGCCTATCTCAGTCCACTGCTGGGTATAGTTCTGCCCCAATCAACGCCATCGCGCCCTACCCTCGGTTTGTCGCATCCAGCTTCTGCCACCAGCCTTTATTACTTACTTTTATTTTATTTTTTTCATTTACTTTTTTTTTGAGATTTTAATGTTGATACAATTTTACGAGTAACTTTTACTCATACCCATGCTATGGACGCCATGATAGCGACCGTCTTCATGGCGTCCCGTCGGTGGCCATTTCCCATTTGTACTATCTGAACGCCATAACTGAATAATTTAAACAGCACTTAGTGATGCCCGTCATTATAAGTAGATAAGATAACTGGAGGTTTAGAAATTTACATATTCTTATTTACGGTCACGCTTACTCGCTTGCGTGGATTTCATTACAATTTTGCTTGCATAATGTATTTTTTGTTTTTCCACAGTCGATGTATTATTATATAACATCACGCCAGGTTCGTATACGATAGGCAGAGAACGGCGGGTATTAAATATATGTTTATAGAGCTGACATGCTTCCTTTATGTACATATCTTTATACATGCACTTCGGTTTAAGAGACTTCTATTTCTCCTATGAGGTAATGTAGTTTTATACATTTGAATGGCTCAACAGATATCGATAGTTTCGCCATTTATATCTAAATGGCGAAACTCAAAAGTAACAAATGCTACGACATGAAAAACGAGAAATTGCGGTATAAACAAATGAAATCAAGATTTTCAAAGTTTCTCGCCGGGTATTCCCAATTGAGGTCGCGTTGCAACCCCGTGCTAGATTGAAAAAAAAAGATTGTAAAAATAATTGGCAATTTGTAAATGCCCCTATTTTTATAAAACGATTGTGTATGTATTTACGATTTTTTGTTTACCTATTTAATTTATTTTTTGTTTCTTCATTGCTTTTGCTTTTTGCTTGCGCTCAACATTCTTTTACAGATATCATTACGAGTCCCTTACGGGGTAAGTAGGTAGAGAGCAGAGCTTCAATATCTAATAAAAAATTCTCTTGATTTTATCAGTGCTTTGGTAAGCGTACGGGACACGTGGAACTCATGCCTTATCTTCATGATCATTGTTATATTCATCGGCCGTAATTTATAGGCCACTGTTGGATTTAAATACCTTTCCAAGATTCGTAATGACGGAAAATTAAAAAAATGTAGAAACAAGATCTTTACTATATTCTTAATATTAACATTGACGGCCTGGTTTCTCTAGTGCTTGCAAGCGTGACGGCTCATCGAAAAGTTCTGGGTTCGAATGGGTGAAGTGAATTGGTACCTTCGCTCTCGCCTACCATCAAGCGAGACTGTACCCCATACTATTGCTATAAAAAAAGCGTATTGTGTGTTGGTGAACCTAATAAACAAATGAATAAGCAAACCATACCCATGTTCCAACTGACTAAGAAACGAGGATCAAAGGGCCGGAAACCGCTACTTAAACGCAATAACTCCATCCTTATCATGAGATAATTAGGGCCGAACGTGATGTTTCATACTGTAGTGCTCTAGTTACGTTGGTATGACCCATCTCTTGTTCGTTGTGTTCGTAATAGTGCCTATTATTAGTTAGTTAGTTACCTACTATTATTATTTACCTTGTGTTGGTTAGATACCTATCTAACTAACACAAGTGTTGCCATTTGTGCATGATTTTATGTAGGATTTATAGGTTATGTAGGGTTATACAGCTCTACCCAGTCGGACTAGTCTCAGAGATTTACACTCAACATGTTGAGATTTAGTATAATATTCGGCATTTATTGTTCTAAGTTGTAATGTAGGTATTCAACGATATTTTTAACCATGACAAAGATAAAGTTAAGTGCAGGTTAAAATAAGTACAGAATTTATATGTATTTGAATGATCTTAAGCAGTTAGTTCTGGTAATTGTCGGTAGGAAGTTCTGCTAAGATAAAGTCGATAAGGGTAGTCTCATGGAAGAAGCCTTTAATATCAAAGGCAGAATATACATGATATCAGCGAAACTGTCTTTATGCATGCTTAAGTATACATGCACAAGAGCGCAAAGGTCTTTGCTTCTGCCTCTTAAAAAATCTATGACTTACACACCAGTGGAAAAGGGTCTTTATTTTGTTGTCGTACCTCTTTATCCGACTTTTAATTTGGCTTTTTAATTTTTCCCAATTTTGTCGGGTTACTTTGTTGTCTAGTCTTTTTGCTTTTTAACTTTATTATATATAAATAGAATTCGGTATATATATCATCATCATCAGCCCACTCCAGTCCGCTGCTGGACATAGGCCCCTCCAACGCGACTTGGTAAACGTAGCGTAGGACGCCTCCAGCTAGGTGGAGTGACGATATACGCAAAGTGGCTGGCAGTGGTTGGATGCGAAGAGCTGAGGATCGAGCTCA
>DWME01006699.1:0-13365 GCA_018244795.1 Parelbella ahira ahira
CCCTTCAAGCATTAAACCAACGAAACAGTTATTGATTACCTATATATTAAGATATGCAATCAAACATACAGAGTATTATGCAGTTTGTGGTTCCACTGCTCCTAGTTCTTGAACCCCTATCGAAAACCTACAGCTGGTCAGCCCCAGGTACTCACAGGCTCCTCCCGTAACAGTACTTCGTCTCTACAATGAGGTAGGTGGCCTTCAGCTTGCTCAGCTCCTGGTATACTTGGTGCGAGGGAAACCTTCCGTAGACTTTGTACACTGTATAGGCGCGTTGCCTGTGAAGAGATACACAACTCAACATAAAAAGAGAATGTAAAATACAAGAGTAACAAAATAGAGTAAGAACAAAAGGCGGTGTTATCGTTGAAAGAGCGATCTCTTCCAAACAGTCGTTATTGGACGGAGCTTATTCATCATCGTCATCATCATCAGCCTACTCCCGTCTACTGCTGGACATAGGCCTCACCCATGGCACGCCACTGAGCTCGATCTTCAGCTCTTCGCATCCAACCACAGCCAGCCACTTTGCGTACATCGTCACTCCACCTGGCTGGAGGGCGTCCTACGCTACGTTGGCCAAGTCGCGGTCGGAGCTCATTAGAATGAAACAAAAGACAAAATTCGAACACTAGATAAGGCGATTTGGAGAAACTCTGATACCTTTTAAAGAGGCTGGACGTAAAAGGTGTTATTGATGAGCTCATGATGAAGGACCTGATACAGGTCCGCAACTAGTCGAGCCATCCCGAAAATCACACGTGAGTAAAGCCGGTACATATATAATCCTGTGCATTTAAAACACTCCCGGGATATTTACTAGTAAAATAAAATTGAAACCCCTATAATCTGTTACGGCAATAAAAGCCGAGTTGTATGGAAGTTTTGACCAGTAATATGTTAATTGAAAGTTAAAGTTAAATGTGACGGCGCTCGAACATCCTCTTGTTAAAAAACATTTGAAACTCGAAAATAGATTCCATTGAAATGTGCTATGATTCGTAATCAGAATCGATGATTATGCTGTGCTGATTAAGATGTGTATAAATACATATGTATATGTATAAAAACACACACACACACACACATGTGTATAAATTCATATTAATGAACATGTTCTATTTTCTATACGATCCAAGTCTGATTTGCTCGAAAGGACGATTAATTAGAGTTACATTTGACTTGGCTTAGAATTATTTGGTTAAAAGCATGCCAAATCTATAAACACCTTTAAGCCCGTGGATGTTCAGCCCCCAGGCCCAGCATCGTGACTTTAAGCCCCCTGGGGGGACGGTTATGTCCAGAAATACAGTGGGACGGCCTGAAGATGATTACATGAGCATCTTACCTCGCTTCCTGGTTCTCATAATGGGGGTGTATGATGATAGGACGCCTGGTGGAAAGCAGCACGGCAGACGAGATGGGCATCGAACCCGCGAACGCTCCCGGACCCGCCTGCTTGGATATCCACTCCAGCAGCTCTTCTTGAGGATAATCACTGAATTCGCCTATAGCAGACCAGAAACAAAAGACATGAGACTTCTCGGTCACAAGAGCAATGCTTCATTATTATCTTCCATGTTCCTTTTCGACCCACACTTTAGGTGTAAGGATTTGGAGTTGCATCTGCCAGCAGCTAATCGACACAGAGCTCCGTACCACTACCCATTTAACACTGTCCATGGGCGACGTTGGCCACTTACCATCAAGTGGCCCGTTGGCCTGTTTGGCAGGCTAAATATAGAAAAACGAGATCGGGTAAGCAAAAATTTAAGAACATTTCCAAATTTGCATCTCTGTCCCAACTATTTTACGACGTAACGAAATGATTACTAATTATTATCAGAATTGTTTATTCATTTAATTATTCTGTATTGTATCACTTAACATTCCAGGCACTTTACATCATACAAAATGCGGACTTAATGCCTGGAGGCATTCTATACCAGTCAACCCTTGTTGATGGTGCAGAATTGGCAGTAAGTGGTAACAATGAGAGGCTAAGATAGCAAACATAATAAATAAACATATGACATAAAACGCAACAACTAACTATAAGACATATAGATACATATTTATATGTCTATAGAGTATCAGTATGAGCAGTAACCACAAAGTAATATAGTTTTATGAAGCCGTGAGAAAGAGTCCACTCACCGATATGTGCCATTTCGTTTGACACGTTTCGTTTTAATGCTTGTAACACTGGAATGAGTATTATAATCCAAACTATTGGCAGAAATCTTTTCCAGCGTTTCGAGATACTGAAATAGAAAACGGAAGATTGATATTGAAAAAAAAGCAAGAAGCTTATATGTCGAATTAAGAAAAGACTGCCTCGTAGGACGAGTGGTTGCAAGCGTGTTTGTTATGCGGGAAGCCCTGAGTTGAAGTCCCGGGTCGGGTCCTAGTCATTTTTTCTAACATATATTTTCTAGCGTTAATTTCTAGCAATGGCTCGGTGGCACACCACCTATTTCATAAACGTAACAGGTAAATACTTGGGAGTGTACTGCACTTCTCTGGCTACTCCTTCGTGGATTACAGGCGTAATGTTACATTTCGATGGCAAAGTAAAATTAGCTGAGCAGTATTCCCATTGTTATTTAGAAGACTTTTCAAGCTACTTCCTGGCTGTTAGAGATAGAATAGCATACCATGTTCAAGTTGGAACCTGTGGCATATCTTAGTGTACATTATACAAAACTTCTACGGACCCTTCAAATAGACCTGCCTAGAGAGCAGAGCAGTTACATTTTAAATGCTATCAAAATATCTGCTCTCCTAGCTGATCTACCTGAAAGGACCATAGAGGGGTGCTGATATCCTAATGGAGTTCTTGCCTTCACCACCACGTGACAATGGAGTTTGAAAAAAAGAAGGGACTTACACGTACAAATCTCTGTTGAGCACCAGCCCTGATAGCAGACACATTTGCGTTGCGAAAAGCAACTTCAGCCTCATCACCATCAACGCCATCACACCGAAAACCGCCAGCTGCGATATGCTGTAGAAAATCGCCGGATCAATCTGCAGGCTCGTCAAAAAGATCACCAGATCATCACTCTCCTCGCACTCTGTTGTCTTCGATTTCACCTCCTTATCCAGTTCGTCCAGATCCGTGAACGTCGTTTTCTTCTTCACTTTGGTTTCGTTGTTCTCTATTCCGCTGTCATTGTCATCGTCTTCCTCCAGAACACTCGCTGTTTTCCCTTTCTCTTCCACTTTGTTTTGAACTTGAGTTTCTTGTAAGACCCAGAAACGAGTTACGTTGGCGATACCCAGAACGACGAGCGGTATCAAAAATGATTGGAACATACTTCGTATCGATCTGAACGGTAGAAAATTAAACACCTCAGAACACGTGTACATTAGTGTGTGGAAAGTCTTGTAGTCGCTTATTTTCGAATACAAAATAGCCCACACGTGGGCATCTTCTTGAACCTCTAAGAAATCGCTGATCATCTTCTTCAAGTATATAGACGAAGTTATCACAATAAGAATGCGAAGAAGCACCAGCCATGACTCGAGGAACAGATCGATCCGATTTTGGACCTTAACGCGGAAGGAACTGAAGAAGAGACAGTAGGCGCAAACCACCGCGAAGAACGATGTGAATAAGGACGATTTTAGCATATCGTTTCCTTGGAGAAACAACACGGCCATGTGCAAGCCGCAGAAGTGGGAATGGAGAAAGATTGTCAGAGTTTTTATATCGATAATCTTCAACTGTTCCATTACAAAGAAAATTGCCGTTTGTGTCAGGAAGATGAACTGCGAAAACTGCCAGAACAGAAGACAAAGCCAGTTGAGCGTAAATATTGAAATCTGAAACAAAACAAAATACATCGAATATAGAACTTCACAAAAAAACTGAACAGTAATGGAGTTTTGTTCATGATACCTATTTGAAACTTTTGTCTTTTCGTGTGGTGACAACGTTTCACGGGCGTTAAGACAGGTCATAAGACATTTATGAGAACGAGTATAGTTATTGGGTACCTGCAGTTGTATGCCAGATTCAGCACGCCGATCACGCAGCCTCCTGGTCAGCAGCCAGGCCTGCAGCAGCAGAAGGGGCAACGCCAGGTTCTCCCGTTCATTCGGCGCCCATTGCACGCGGGTGCACTCTGCATGGTTCGCGAAATATTGCAACACAGCCACCACTCCACCGAGCACGCTCTGGCTGGCGGAGGAACAACATTGGCTTACTGGTCGGAATTGAAAAATGTAATACAACAAATAAATAAGAGTATACAAAGGTTTTAATGAGTGAAATGGGTCCATCGTATTAGGCTATTATCAGCATGCAATGTTTAGTAAATACTAAGCTAAGATCTTCAAATTCAGTCTACAATATATCAATAAATCTGGGGACCAAAGACAGACACAGATATAAATATCTCTTAAGGCATCTGCAATCTTTTTCTCCATTTCTGTAACCTGGAATAGTTCAAGACAAGACTGGGTAGGCATTTAGGCAAATTTGCTATATTCTAGACTGCATGTGTCATATCCATCAGATAAATGTATTAGTTTTAATTTTTTCAACTGGCAAACTTTTATTTCGTTAACTGGTTGTGAATGTCACTGGGCATTAAGTTCGCCTTTGTGATGCCTGCTGCTGGTCACAACTCAAACTCACCTCAAAGTCGTAGCATGTAAGAACAACACAGCCACTGTCAGCCCTGCTAGCCACCATATAGCCTCCAGATAGAAAAACATAGGATGTGATAGGCCAATACAGCTCTCAACAGGACTGAGACCATCACCTCTGTTCACCATATGACACTCCAGGGGTCCTGTCGTGTTGATCCATGGCAGTAAGTAACGGTAAGTAGCACCAATAGCCACCTGAAATAATGACCTAAATGATCCATGTGTAACATTCAGTACAACAGTATGAAATTTACGTTTGTCTAGATCATCACTGTATTAATTTATTCACTATAGGTTCAGTGGGTAGGCAACCTGGCTGCTTAGCTGGTTGTGGGTTTGAATCCCCCACCCAGAATAAACATTTGTGTGATGAGCTGTTATTTGCTGTGTCTAGGCATATAACAAAAAGAACAAAAGTATATATATTGATATGCATATATTGCTTATTTGTGGCCAGTGTGTAATATTTCAAAAACTCTCTTTCAGAAAACAGTTAGAAAGTTTGAAATCACAATTATTTCATGACTATTTTAATTATTTCAATATTATATGATTTATAGACTTTTCTATGATATATAACTGATGCAATAGTCATTGAATATTTATGATTTCAAATATTCTGATCTGTTTTTTTAAAGATAAAGTTCCTGTGATATTACACTGTAGTCGCAAATGAGCGATATGTAGTTTTTTCAGCTGTGTGTTTACACTAACATAAGGTTTCTTGATGCTTACTTTGGGATCAGGCGACTGTGCATAGAGATTGTCCAATATTATTATTACTTGTTGCAATGACAACACAGTAATATTTATATTGTTCTATTGAAATTCGAAGTCATAGAAAAAGTCAGTGTGAAATATTCATATCAAATCTATACATATAATATATCACATCTATAATAGAAATTTTTGAAAAGATGTTTTACATTTGCAACTGGATATTAATGTGATTGAGCGATGGTAATTTTCTGTCAATATTTTTTCTTAACAGCCTTTCTCTTAGTGACAATCTATTTAAATCCTATCTAATCATGACTGGACAATCTGTATATATATATGCTGTATGTCTCACCTCTGGGTAAATGTTGAAACGGTTGAAGGCATTCACCTCATTTGGGTACTCTACAAGATTGTCTCCCAGCAACTTTGCCATACCACCTATAAACGTTTTCTCTTCAACAATTGTCTTATAGTAGGAATAATAGAATCCCATTTCAGTTCTAAACGACATCTCCCTCTCCAGGTCAGACAGATAGGAGAAGTTTCTATCATTCTCAAACAGGTGACTAACATATCGGTAGTGTATGTACCCTACGAAGAATGCTGAAAAATTATAAAATATAAAAAGAATATATATGAAGTACAAAAAAAAGGCTTGGCGTGAAGATATGTGTGTGTGTGTAAAACAATAAAAAACCATCTTAGGGCTTAGAGAGCATTGGACTGAGATAGGCTGATGATGATGATGAATAAAATATCTGGTGAAATGTGGGAGTGCTACACTCTCCCTACTCTTTTGGGCAAATAGAGGTAAGAAAAAATATTATTTATAGGTATAAAAGAACAGCTCAGTTACTAGGATGTTGCTTTCACAATAGGATCAACTGTGTTGTGTGTAACTACAGTATCCCAATCGTAACATTGTCATTTAACATTAAGTAACAGAGTATATATTTATTTATAAATACAAATGTCGAGTACTTTAACTTAAGCCTACTGGGGAGAAATAAAAAAAGTGTAATGGTATGCATATATTGTATGGTCTGCACATTTAAATATAATTAAACAAGTGATAAAATAATTAAAATACCTACACAAAATAAACGGAGTAACGTATGGTACTGGTATAGTAATAACAAAAGAATATATATTTTTTTTAACGGCTATCTGAATCAACAATGTGTTGTGAACACTGCCTTGACAGTAAAAGGGCCGCAATAAAAGCGAAAACCTTATCTCGTTGCCACATTACTAACAATAGACTCCAAATTTCGCACATCCATTGTTATGGTAAAATATTGAAAATGAGATTGGATATTACCAAGTAGGGTTATTAAAAGTCCTCTGAATAATTTCCTAGGGGTAAACCTTCGAGCCTTAGATTTTGTACTCGTTGTCCCCGTTTTCTCTGTCATATTGTTATATTTTATGCGATCTGTTCACATTATTTAATTAATACAATAATTAGAATTTGAAAGCTTAGATTAGTATGTCAATCTCACCTGACTTGTTAAAAGTGACATTGACTATCTGACAGTTGTCAAGTACTAACAATGTGAATTTCTTAAATGTTTGAAACAACTTATATATTCAGCCAGTAATAAATTTTATGAAAATTTACTATGTATTTATTAGAGTAGGAACATACTCTCAACATAAAATAATAGAAATGTAAAAATAGACTATCAAAATTGGTAAATTATTATTTGAAATGTGATCAAAATTTTCTTTGCTCTCCGAAGCGGTCTTTTTTAATAGATCCTAAAGGGAGACATAAAACCAATGGCATGGTAAAATTGAATTTAAATGCTTTAATGAGTTTTTATTTTTTGTACATTTTATGAAACCCATTCTGATCACGCGAACATGAAAAAGTATCAAAAACGTTAAACTATTTACCGGCTTTACTCTCGCGTTGCTGGGGATGAGAATGAGCATGTAAGTTGTGGGTTGAGCCGCATTTAAGTTGAGTTGAAACGCATGTGAGTTGAGCGGCGCGTAATTAACTCATGTATATGGATGCTCACAAACCGTACAATAATAAAACAACGTTTTAAAAAATTCGTTATTTAATTCATTTCATTTCGGTAAAATTGTTCGGTCTTTGAGGTTGTGTTAAACCTTTTTGTTTTTTAAAATGTAGAAATAGGCTTGCATTTGGTTGCATTCTCACCTGATGGAATACAAGATGCAGCCTAGGATGTAGCACACTCGCCTAGAAAGTGTCTATTCACTCTCGTTTTGAATAATTCCAGGATAAACGAATTGGGAAATATGGACGCTGGTAGAGAGTTCCACTCTTTGGCAGTTTGCAGCAGAAACGATTTAACGAATCGCTTTGTCCTGTTTACAGGAGTGTCCACGAGATACGGGCGGTAGCCCGCGGTACGTCTTGACGTGAGATGGGAAAAGGGAGCAGGTGACACTAGACTGTGGGGCTCATGTGTGCACTCCTCAAAGTGTATCCGATAGAAAACCGCGAGACGAGTAACTCTGCGTGGGTGCTCAAGGCTGTGCAGTTTGGACTGTATGAGTTGGTCGTTACCAATAAGCCTTTTGGCACGTTTCTCCACGGAGCTAAGGACATCAGGCTGATACTTGGCAAATCTGTCATATAGATGTCATTAACGGCATGGTTCGTGTGAGAACCCAAATTATTCCAATGCAACTTCAATTCATGTTTCATAGACATGTTTCTGAGTACCTTCAAGCTGGTTGAATATATACCGTCGGCTTATTGCGAGAATCCTCTAAGGGACCTAGGGAAAATTTTGAGAAAACGAAAAAAACTTACATATGTTTTTTAAACGAAAATAGATTAGAAAAATATACGTTAATCAGTCTTCCACGTATTTATCAGTCTCAAAAAATTATAAACATTTTCATTTGAAAAATAAAATATACAGATATGCTTAAAAAAAAAATAAACACCCTATTGAAATACTTCTACTTCAAATGTTACGCATTTAAACGCTGTTCGTCTGGAACAACGTCTGGACCATCCGTAACTGGTAAAGCCTATATCATTTTTATCAGTAAGTCTTAGAAATCAAAGGATGTAAGGACCGGTTAGATATCATTTATAATAGGTGAATGTCGATATATGTACCAATGTATGTAAATTTGTGTTTGTTCAAATCTTTTTTTAAGCACAACGCATTAAACGGTTGTTAACGTATTATTTTTGTGAGTTACGAACTGCTTTTAAACGATTTTAAAAGTAATTTACCTATTTTATTTCATCCCGTATACAAATATAAATAGGAAGTAATACTTAACTTATAATATACAATGAAATTGTGAAATTTGATTTTTTTTTTAATTACTCAAACGCAAATAACGAATCGTTACCAAATGTTGTAAGAACGTTGTGTACGTAACGTTGTCTCGGCAAAAGGAGCGTCGGTCACCCGCCTATCAGATGGTCTGACGACCTGAATAAGACAGCGGGAAGATGCAGGATTCGGAAGGCAACAGGATCAGAAGGAGTAGCGCCGATTAGGGGAGGCCTATGTCCAGCAGTGGACATCTAGATGCTGACGATGATGACGACGTGACGTAAATAATTAATGTTCTATTAATAAAATAGTGACTATTGAAAGAAAAAGCTATGAAAATGTGTTAATGTAAATTGTTATTTTTGTGAAATAAAAAAGTTCCAAAATTGTAATTATTGATTTTATGGTTAAGTCGTCGAAATGACAAGAGCTACAAATTGACAAGTTTCGGCATCAAGGAGAACTCGTCGTGTAGTTGATGATTTTTTTGCCAATAACGAGTTCTTGCATTAATTGTAAGCCGACGATACAGTCGATTCTTAAGCATAGCTGCCACGGACAGAGAGCTACGAATAGGTAGAAGTGGCAATATTTTAATGGATAACAATTTTTAAGTTACACGCGACAAGTATAGTATTCCTGTTTATTAACTGACAACATAAAACATAATATACGTTTCTTGCGTCGCCCGGGGCGGGATCTCTAAGCCACTAAATGTTCCTTGATGAACAATTCGTGTGCTGTGACATCCGTGAACGTGGTGTATGCATTGGGGTCGCATCCGTCTTCACACCTTGGGGCCGTAGACGCGACCCCGCGGAGGTAGTATCTCGTCACCCCCTGTTCATGGTCCGGGAAGGTGAGGCCGCCGCCCCCGTCTCCCCTGCCCAGCGCCGTGCCTGTTCAGAACAAACATCACATGTAAATACGTAAGACCGATAGCTGCACGAACCGAACCAGTGATGAGTACGACCGTTTGCAACAGTGGTAACAAACGGCGTAGAATCTCTCACCACAGCATTTATATACATAGCCTCGCTACAAGAGATAGTATCGTTCGTTATTCACCGTTCAAGAAACCAGCGCAGAATTTGTCGGCGGTGAGGTACTCGCGGAAGTATTGTGACGACTTCTCGAAGCAGTCCTCGAAGCTTACGTACGGCAGCTCCACTATCCGCAACACCGGCAATGGTTTATAGGTCGCGGAGGTCGAACCCCAGCCGGCAAACTTAAACGGATAGCAGACACAAATTTTAAAAGCAATTCAAGACAATTGAGTAACTGCTTTCCATGAAGGCGTGCTGTATCCTAGGCTATGTCTCGCTTTCCAACAGTGAAAATATAGTCAAACGCGAGCCTATAGCTACAAGAAATATATTATTATCAGGAATCATTTCATTGTTGCCGTAACTTCCTCGAGACCGTAGTGCAGTCTTCTTACTCACGTCGTCCATAAATGTCTTTGTTTATTTTCAGGGCTTCCAATATTTAGTTATAAGCAAATGATGTGATAATTTTTAGTAAAGTTAAACCATACCCTGTACTGAATGAAAGAACGATTTAGGAGGAATTAATAATAATAATATCATGGGATTTCTCTTTACACGGTTTGTTTCCAAAGTAAGTTTTAAGGATTTTACGAAATATAAATATTGCGATAATACATCTTACAGTCGGCTTTGCTTTGTTTCGGACGATCCTAGGGGATAAGCTGAAGGCTTAAAGAAATTTTATTCCGGAGGGACATTGCCTCCCTTGGTGTGTTTGACCTACATTCCGAAGGTGAGTAATACGCGGAACTATTTATTCCGGTATTCGTCTCACCTTTCCTCCATCTCTCCACTCGCCAAGCATTGAAGATCCATCCACGTCTACTGGATTCGTTGGGGTGCCCCGCGGTTCGGTCGAATGCGAGCTTTCGGTCCTTTTATGAGTTCGTCATTATTTATTGACATTTTTAGATTGCGAAGGACCAAGTGTCAGGTGTTAATGTTTTAAGAGACCGCTAAGTAACTGTAGAGCCATGTAGGTACCTTCCCTATATTTCCCGCTTGCAGCTGCCGGGAGTTGAAGGCGATGTCGAAGTTGACACAGGCTGGACGGATGAAGGTATTGTACACAATCTCTGTCTCCAGTATAACTAACGCGATGTCTTGCTGGTAATTGGTGACCCCACCGTGGAAACTTGTCGGAATGTGGATTTCGGTGACCTGTAAGAATGAACGTGGAGGATTCTCAATACTCATGTACCATAGCGGACACTACATAAAAATAAAGGTTTCATTCACGCTATTTCTTGCAGACACTCTTCTCTCTATATCGGCGGTGTAGCTACCAAGTGCAAAATATAATAATTATTTTTGCTAGCACACTACATTCTAAGCTGGACCATCATCATCATTTTTGGCAGGCGTGATGGTAGCCCAGCCCAAGGCTATATTAAAAAAAAGAGAATCGGTACGTACATTGGAATGTTGCGCGTCGGCATCTTGAGTATCGTTCCATGGCCGGTATATCTTACCTACCGCCACCGCGTACAGTTCGGGATTCTGCTTACCCTGGTCGTCTCGCCAGAAGCAATGGGCAGCTGGAAATAGCAACGAAAGGTGTTGAAAGAGACAAACCCAGAAGAATGTGCTTCGAACAAATCGAAGTCCTCTTAAAAGAAGTTCAGCTTGAAAGTTCCTGTAACTGCCGAGCATGTATGACGACTTTAATGAATGAAAAAGCCGTGAAAACAGTTTGCCAGGTACATAAAAAATGGAATCATTATTTCCGCTCACTCCTTTGAAAAAGGGGCGAGATAACATGTATATTTAGTTCCTATCTAGATAACAAGTTTTAGCTGGCGACTTTTGCTAATTCTTTCGTAATTATTACTCGTAGTGTTATGCTCTGGTCTAACGAGCGAGCAATCACGTGAAGGTCGGCGTGCAGTCTTGTCTGATCTTCCGTACAATTGGCACTGATCGGTTTGAATTCATATGTACATATCTATGAAATACAACGATAGCTTAACAAGCAATGTTCGCTCCTTCTAGAACGTTCCAATACTTATTCCTTATTGACTCGACAGTATATATCAATTCGAGTTAAATAATTGCTTTTATTTGCTTTAACCACCATCATCTTCATTATCAACGATTTTATCGTTTGACCGTTGGACTCGGATCTCCTTGTCCAATGTGAAACGTTAAGACCACAATCTGTAACGCTGCCCAAGTGCGGATTGGCAGACTTCACACGTCGCAAACACTCAAATCACGGCCAAGTCTGGAAGTATTTTTGGTGATGGATTTTAAGGAATCTGAGTTGATGCATTTATGAGCCCGTGTTACCTGATATGACAGTCTTGGTGCTGACGAGTGTGGCGCCACAAAGCTGCCTATAGGGGATGGCCTTCTTGCTGTAGATGCCAGCGTACCACGGCAGTTCTCCATGTTTCGCTGTCTTGCCACCTATTAGGTCTACACCATTTGGAGTTATAGTTCCGCATTCTAAATAGGGGAGAATATAAACTATTAAACAGCTAATATGT
The DNA here is from genome assembly GCA_018244795.1 of Parelbella ahira ahira. Lineage (NCBI taxonomy): Eukaryota > Metazoa > Arthropoda > Insecta > Lepidoptera > Hesperiidae > Parelbella > Parelbella ahira. The sequence continues at coordinate 12,199 of DWME01006699.1, forward strand.
ACAGAATGAGAAATGTCTGTGAAATTTGGCACTTGGTGCTTAGTCTTAGATTCTTAGGCTTAGATTCTTATGCTTAGCCCATAAGGGTCCTGGCTCGAGGTCTTAATAATATAGAAGGTAACGATGGCAGTCTAGAGGTGTAGATGTCAACCCCCTAACCGTAGTTCTGAGATTCGAGTCTATAGCATGTACCACTGACTTCACGAAATGGGCCCTTTTTTACATGTAAAGCGATGCAGTGTTATAGGGACGTATGCGGCGATACACGCTTACGTACGTTGGCTGATTCAAATAATGAGTCCAGCGCACACGCACAGTTTATTAAATGTTCACAAGCGTAGCGATACAACACAAGATAGAATAGGAAAGTCACAAGGTGTATGAAGATGAATAGAATAGAACCGATCGAAAACACACAATACAAACGACAAACGAATAAGCAATAGCGAGAGGCGACAGTGACACGGATGCCTCGTATTTGATGCGCGCGGCCGAATGTTGCCACACGCATTCCCTGTCCGATGCCTCGGCGAATCGGGAACAAAGAGTCAGTGTGGCGAGCGTATGCGTTATTATTTAGCCCGTCGATTATCCGACCACAGTTAATAAATTGGTTTTATATTTGTGTTTATTGTGTTGTTGTATTAAGTAGGCAGGGCCTGCCGACACATGCATTACATACATACGAGTACATGCTCAGACATTTTTGAATGTCACGGGGAACGATCCATGCTGAGCCATGACGCAAAAACAAGTCTCAGTAGCTAACAAACCAGAATTGAGGAACTGGTTTCTAAGAATAATAGATAATATTTACAGATTTAACACTTCAATATAAACATTTCAATACAAACATTCAATAACATTCAAAATATCAGGGAAGTGGTTGTTGGGGTGAAAACTATGATAATAATTTGTTACTTCGGGGCGAAATGGCCGCGTGTGATGTCCCAAGGTATTTATTAAGTAGTAGATACATAATACAATACATCATCACGCGTGTATTTCCCCGAAGGGGTTGCAGAGGACCATCGATTTACATCTACGTTCATATTTCTATGATATAAGTAATACCACTTATGCTATTCATTATAATAATAATCGACCCATTTGTCATTCCACTGTTGGAATATGGGTCTCCTCTCATATTGAGAGGGTTAAGGCCGT